>CM019151.1:1680794-1766149 GCA_009733165.1 Naja naja | reverse complement strand
TATAAATATAAATATATATATATATATATATTTATATATATATATATATATATATATATATATATATATATATATATATATATATATGTAGGTCTTGTGTATTCGGGTCTTGTCCCGTGTAAGATTGAGAATACCTTGGCAACGTTTCGACGAAATCTCATCCATCATCTTCAGGCTGGTGTCTTCAGCTTCGTTCTCCTGGGAGAAGTGTGATCATGGCTGTTTTTCCTTTTAAACTCCAGAGTTGGCTGTGTTGTTACTTCTTGATTGGTTGATGGAGTTGATGTATGCAGATTGGATGGCTTTTCCTGAGACCCTGTGGCTGAGGTGCTGGCTGTGTGTCTCTCAGCCTTTGTGTTGTAACGACCTGGGTAATGGGCTGTGTGATGACCTTCTGAGTTCTATTGTTGTGACGTCCTGGGTGTGGTGCTGTAATCTCCCGTCGTTGTCTGTGTAGCAACCTCCTGATGTTTTGTGTTGTGATCTCCTGAGTTCTGTGATGGTATCCTGGGTGGAAGGCTGTGATGTGACATTCTGGGCCTTGGTTTGGCTCCAAGTTTGAGGTCTGCTATGTGTTTATAGCGTGTGTCAGTTTGCTTAGTTTGGGGTTGGAAGGTGTAGCAGCTGGTGTTGCAGCCATGGTCTGGTTTCTGGATGGTGGTTGCCTTTCATCTGTGGCGTGGGCTTGGGTTTGAGTCGGTGAAGGAGATTGGTGGTGGCATCATGTGTTATTTTGGGTCCGGTGTTGGTTTTCGTGGCTGGGACTCGTTTGTTGATTAGGGCTAGTTTCCAGATGTCTGGTAGGCAGGGAAGTATCATCCCGCTTATTCATGTTATGGGGGTGTTTCTCTATTTCATGGTCTAATTATTCTTGTTGAAGTGTTCAGTATTGAGATAAGTTTGATCCCTCAAAATAATTTCATGCCCCTGTGCTTTAAGGTGCTGAAAAGGGAGGAAGTTTTTTTTCTTTTCTGACTGCGTTCTTATGTTCTGCAAGCATGCTGCATTTATTCTCCTGTTGGTTTGTCCAATGTATGTGGCTGGGCAAATTTTGCATGGTATTTTATAAACTCCTTGGTTTTCTAGCTGGATTTTGTCTTGGGGTTTCTTAAGATGTTGGCTATTTGGTCAGTGCCAAAGGCTGTCCTGATTGTGTTTGTGGAGAATTTTGCTGATTTTATCTGTGGTGCCTTTGATAAGGGAGGAGGCGATGCCATTGTCCTGTTCTGTGTCTTGGTTTGGGGGGGGAGTCCTCTGATTAGGTTGGTGATTGTGCTTCTTTGAATCCATTGGACATTAATATGTTAGTGAGGGTGTGTAATTCTGTTCTCAAGTGGTCTTTGTCAGCCAGGCTTTGGTTCTGGAGATGAGGGTCTGGCTACGGAGTTGATCTGCAGGGTGGTGATGGGATTGTGCATTTAAGTAGCGGTTAGTGTGTCTTTTTCTGGTAGATGGTGTGTCCTAGGGAGCCATTGGGTTTTTTGTAAATTAGGACGTCCAGGAATGGAAGTTGGTTGTTATTCTGTTTCCATGGTAAATTGTATTTTGGGGTGTAGGCTGTTGAGATGTATGAGAAGTTGTCCAGTTTTTCTTTCCGTGTGGCCAAATTACAAAAGTGTCATCTACATATCTAAGCCAGAGTTTGGGTTTAGACTGATTCATTCTAGAGCATTGGTTTCAAAATGTTCCATGTATAGGTTAGCTGATGATCGGGTGAGGGGTGATCCCATAGGTGTTCCTTCTATCTGTTTATATCTTTGTCCATTGTGGATGAAGCACGTGTTGGAAAGGCAATGGTTGGTCAGATCTAGGATGTGCTTTAGGGGGTTGTATTTGTTTTGGATAGCTGTCAAGGCTTTTTTAATAGGTACTTGAGTGAAGAGGATATGACATCAAGCTCACAAGTAGGTCGCCAGTTGTGGTGGTTTTGTTTCTTTATTGTTTCTAGGAAGTGGAAAGAGTTTTGTATGCAGGAGGTGATGGATTCTGTGTAGGGCTGAAGTTGTTTGGCAAGAAATTTGGCAAGGTTCTGTAGAGGTGAGCCTATGGAGCTGACTATGGGTCTGAGGGTGTTCCTTCTTTGTGTATCTTGGGAGGCCATAGAGCTTAGGCATCTAGATGATTTTCTCTGGGGATGATTCTTTGTTGGATCTCTTCACTGATGGGTGAGGCTTTTATTTTGGATTTGGTGGTTTTCCAGATAGGTGGTGGGGTCTGTGTTTAGAGGTTTGTAAGCGGGTCTTGGAGTAGGTTGGATAGTTTGGATTGGTAGTCAGATGTGTTCATCACGACTGTGGCATTGCCTTTGTCTGCTGGGAGGATGATTATGTTGTTGTCTTTCCTCAAGTTGCTGAGTGCTTTTGTTCTTCTTGTGTAAGTTGCTTCTGGGTGGACTGCTGGAGCAGAGGACGTTGGTGACTTCAAGACTGATTTTATTGGCTGTGTCTGGGTTAATTTTGGCTAGGCTAGCTTCAACTCCACATATGATGTTTTCAGTGGGATGCGTTTGGGGCTGACAGCAAAGTTGAATCCTTTGGAAAGGACATTGGTTTCTGCCATGGTGAGGGTTCTGTCTGATATGTTGTGTACTGTTTGTTTCCAGCCCTACACAGAATCCATCACCTCACATGTACAAAACTCTTTCCACTTCATAGAAACAATAAAGAAACAAAACCTACAACCCAGCGACCTACTTGTGAGCTTCGATGTCATATCCCTCTTCACTCAAGTACCTATTAAAGAAGCCTTGACAGCTATCCAAAACAAATACAACCCCCCTAAGCACATCCTAGATCTGACCAACCATTGCCTTTCCAACACGTACTTCATCCACAATGGACAAAGATATAAACAGACCCGAATACACCAAGACCTACATACCTTTACCCATGAAAATCTACAAAAACATATATATATAACAAAGCTGAAGACACCAGCCTGAAGATGACGGATGAGATTTCCTCGTTGTTATAGTTTTTTAGGGATTGATACAGACCTACCAAGATATATATATATATATGTGGCTCTTGGTGTATTCAGGTCTTGTCCCGTGTAAGATTGAGAATACCTTGGAGATGTTTTGACGAGATCCCAGGTTTGAGACCCAAGTACTGCACAATAGGGTGAGCCCCCGCTCCTCCCCCCACCTCCTGCCCACCCAGCAGTTGGAAAGGGTGGAAATGCAAATAGATAAATAGGTACCACTTCGATGCAAAGGGAACAGTGTTCCATGTGCCTCGGCATATATGCATGCTGGCTACATGACCATAGAAGCATTGCTGGACAATTCTTGCTCCCTCGGCTAATAAACAGGGATGAGCGTTATCCCCTGGAGTTGGAAATGACTTTGACCTACCTACCTACCTTTCTCTACTTACATATATCATCCATTTACCATGTATGTATGTATGTATGTATGTATGATGTATGTATGTATGTATCTCTCTTTCCATCTCTCTATTTCTCTATCTATCTATCTATCTATCTATCTATCTATCTATCTATCTATCTACCCATCCATTTGTTTTAACACGCATAATTACTCTTTGGAATTTACTAACCCAAGATGTGGTACTGGCCATCAGCTTGACTGACTTCAAAGGGGGGAGTGTGTGTGTGTGTGTGTGTTGGATCAATTTGTGGAATTGATTCTCACTGTGGATATAAAGATAAACTCAGAGACTTTTCTTTTAGATCAATTCATGGAATTCCTGAGGACCAATCTCTTTGGGCCTTGGTGGGACGGACTCCGAAGCCTATCTGCCGTGTGACTCATGGGCCTTTTCCAGGCAGGGGGTTGGCCCTGGGAAGCAGGTGGCTAGGCCGGATCGGCCAGGAGTCCAGTCCAGGGGGACGCGGCTGATGTGCTGGCGCTTCTGGCCAGGCGTCTGCCCTCCCTTTCCTCCTTCCAGCCTCAGAAGCAAATGGTGTGGCCCATAAAACGTGGCCAACCTGGCTGCGCAAAATCAGATCCCTGCGTCTCTGAAATGTCACCCTCGGTGTAAAACTCCCCTTTACAGCAATTAGGCTTTTTATGCCTCTCCATTTGCTGCCTATCAGAGGAGACTCAGAGACCCGCAATTGTATTAAAGGCTGTCGTCTTTTACAACGCCTAACTACATCTCAGCTGCTGGGGAATAATTGCAATTGCCAGACATTCTGGGCAAAGATTTATGCAGAGTCAGAATGGATCTTCTCCCAGGACTGCTGGCTGAGGGACGTACGGGAGCCTATTATTTTAATGACTGGTTCTAATGTTGGTTTTGATTTTAACAGTATTAACGTTCAAGTTTTACACTTAATATTTCTAAAAATGGTTTTAAGCTGCCTTGAGGACTCTTATAATGCAAACAGTGGCATATAAATTCAATAATCTATACAGAAATAAAATCATTGGGTCCAAAAACTAATAAATTGGCAATTAATTTTGAAAAAAAATGTACCATTTCCTATTTCTTCCAACAGCAGACAAGTACAGCAGATCCCTAACCCTGGTGACTCTCCATCCAGCCTCCCACTTCTGTGCTCTCCCATTTAATCAATTATCCTTTTAAGTCTTTGTTTTCCATTATACGTTGGTCTTTGATGATCAATTTAATGGCCAAACAGTTGGAAGGAAGACGTGGAATTTTATTTTTGTACACAATAACTGCAGCGAGATTATTGAGATGTTGAAACATTGGACATTAACTAAGCTGATTAAGGGCCCGGAGGCTAAAATGTATCAAGAACGGTTGCAGGAATTTGGCACGGCTGGTCTAGAGAAAAGAAGGACTGGGGGGACATGACAGCAGTCTTCCAATATCTAAGGGGCTGCCACAAAAATGAAGCAGTTAATGTATTTTTCAAAACACCTGATGGCAGGACAAGAAATAATGGAGGGAAACTAATCAAGGAGAGAAGCAACTTAGAACTAAGGAGAAATCTCCTGACAGTGAGAGCGATGAACCAGTGGAATGAGTTGGCTTCAGATGCCTTTCAGAAGAGACTGGTCAGCCACTTGTCTGGAATGGTGTTTGGTCTCCTGCTTGAGCATAGGATTGGACTAGAAGACCTCCAAGGTCCCTTCCAACTCTGTTACTCTGTCATATAGAAAAAGAAGCTCAAATAGTCCTGAGTTCTGCTTGTGGTCTACAATATCCTTGGTTCCTTGGCAGGAATAGATAAACCCACTCTGTTTTTCCCCCTCGAAGTCTTGGTAGTCATGTTTGCTTCTTCAGTATCTCACTCTCCAATGACACTCTGATTCCTTGGATCAAAGAATTTTGGTCTTACAAGAGACTCATGGAGATAATTATGCCCATTCTCCCACCCAATGCAGCAATCCAAATTACAACTTCCTATAAAGAAGGCTGCCATCTAATTAAAGAAAGTCTTCTACATCTTTGGGTAATTGGTCCCACTCTCAGACTGATTTCTTTTGTCTTTCTAGTTCCTCTTCTCTTTCTTGGAAGAAGGTAGAAAGTTAGAAGCTGCATTGTCTCCAGTTATTATTCTGATGATTGTCTTCTAGAAAGTATTTCAATTTATCTGCATGGCAATGATAGCACTGCCCAGTTCTTGACTTTAAGGTACCAAGAGCAGGGAGAAGCCAAGTCTTCTAATTGCACAGATGTTGACTGGTACATGGTGATGTCTATGGAGATTCTCAGTCATCTAGGTCATGGCTGAACTTCTTGAACTCATCCAAGCTTCTTGGATGAGAACTGAAACATTTTCAAGGAAAACATCAAGAAAGTCCAGTTGCCTTTTGGGAAAAAAAACACCTTTGGTACATGGCAGTGAAACTCCAGAGAGGTAGCTCTTGCTTTTCCTTTGGATCTGATGATGTGCCCTCAAATCAAGGTCAGGGTTGATGACCACAGAGATAGATGTCCCCAACCTGCCCCTTCAAGTCTTCCACAGTGTACCCAATACCATTGTGATTAAATTGGTCTTCTTCTCTTGAAGAAACATTCAACCAACCAACCATATGATTGTGATCCAAGGATGGAGGTGACAGTGATGGGTTATAGACCCACAAAATAAGCCAATTTGTTTCAATATTCTTCCCAACTCCAACCAGGCAGGTATTCTACACTGTGATTACTGTACTGATATCACCCCTTGTAAATGGTGAGTAGTCATCATTGAAAGATGAGCTGAAGCTTTATTTTGATCCAGAGCTGGGTGCGCACTGCAGAATAACAAAACAGCAATAACAGAATAACAGAGTTGGAAGGGTCCTTGGAGGTCTTCTAGTCCAACCCCCTGCTCAAGCAGGAAACCCTATATCATTTCAGACAAATAGTTGTCCAACCTCTTCTTAAAATCTGCCACTTCTGGAGGCAAGTCGTTCCACTGATTAATTGTTCTCACTGTTCTAGGTTGCTTCTCTCCTTGATGAGTTTCCACCTGTTGCTTCTTGTCCTGCCCTCAGGGGCTTTGGAGAATAGCTTGACTGCCTCTTCTTTGGGGAAACCCCTGAGATATTGGAAGACTGCTATCATGTCTCCCTTGTCCTTTTTTTCATCAAACTAGACATACCCAGTTCCAGCAACCATTCATCGTACGTTTTAGCCTCCAGTCCTCTAATCCTCTTTCTGGCTCTTCTCTGCACTCTTTCTAGAATCTCAATATCTTGTTTACATCACAGCGACCAAAATTGACTGCAATATCCCAAGTGTGGCCTTACCAAGGCCTTACAAAGTGGTATTAACAAAAACATTAGATTACTTTTGTTTCACTCCCATGGCTTGTCTTCATCCAACAAGACTAGAAAAACGGGGTTAAAGTAGTGCAGAAAGAGTTAAAAACCGTTTTTATGACAATATATGCTGGCTGCTGAGAGGTTCAAGTCTGTGATATCCATCCTTCATGCATGCATTTGCAATTTCTTGAGTCTAAAGGCATGGAGCGAGGAGTTCTAGGAGAGAAGGGGTTTGGGGGATGCTAGATGCTATAATTTCATCCGCTAACATTAACACCATACCAGCAGAACACATTATCAAGCAGTGATGCAGAAGCCGGAATTACCCCCCAAAATTCCAAAAGACAGGGAAACCATGAGAATTTCAGTTTGGCCAGACTGATGGGGGAGGGAAGGAGCGGAGGCTAGGAGGCCGTTTATACAACTTTCACTGTAGGTGACTCCTCAGATAAGGGTGGGAGACATTTGGGTCGAATGGAAGCAATTCTCTGTGACATCTCCAAGAGCCGGAGAGTGAAATTTCACAGAAGGGGGTATTTGAGACTGAAGCAACCAACAGACATTATCTCAGCCTTCCAGCCAGCTGATTTGTTGGTTTTAATACAAGTTGCAGGCCAGTCCCCATTTCAACCATCAGCTCCGGAATAAAATTGCAATGTTTCTCCCAGTGCAGCAGTGACCCATCACAAATGAGGAAACTGGCAGTGAGGGTCTACTTGATGGACCGTAGATGCTGAAATTTAGGAAGAGGGGCAACATTTGCCATCTTTCCATTTTGTGTGTGTGTATAGCATTATTTTTATAAGCCCCAGAGAGAGAGGGAGGGAGATACACACCATTCACCATATGAATTCGGTTTCCCATCACCCTGTGCGCTCTCATAGGCAGGGCCTCCTTGGGGTGCCGTCGGCTAGACAGTGTCGGCTGGCGAACCCCAGGGGCAGGGCCTTCTCTGTGGGAGCCCCCACCCTGTGGAATCAGTTGCCCTTGGGGCTCTGGTTGGCCCCTGACCTCCGCTCCTTCCACCACAACCTGAAGACATGGTTTTTTCAGCAGGCCAGCCTGGACTGAGGTGGGTGGGTTTTTAATTCATTTTAATATCTAGTTTTATCTGTTTTAAATTTTGTTTGGCTTGGGTTTAATTCAATTTTTAGTAATCTTAACTTTTGTATTGTATGATTTTTATGATGTGAGCTGCCCTGAGTCCTTCAGGAGATAGGACGGCATACAAGTCCAAACAAATAAAATAAATAAATATATATATAAATATATAATGTCAAAGCCTTAATTCTTGGAGATGCCCTAAAACAATCCTTTTAGAAGTTTAGTTCAGTGTGAATCCCATTTATTTTGTGGACCATGGTACCAAGTACATTTCTTTTCTGGCCAGAATGTTTTTTTAATCATTTCCCTAGATGTAAATGAGGATGTCAGATGTAAATTTAGGGTTTTTGTCCCTCCTTTTTGACATTTCACCATCACCATTCTATGATTTTGAAAAGTAAAACCCTCATTTAATGTTTAATTTCTAATGTTCATTTTTATAGGTTGTTTTAATCGTCGATAATATTGTGTTGTGCCCCCCCTGAGCCCCTCTTGGAGGGAAATGGGCGGTTCAGAATTATGACCTATAAACAAATGATAGATAAGTAAATTTGGCCAGCCTGTTTAGGGGGAGGAGGAGCTGGGGCTTACTCATGGGTGGTCCTCAACTTACAACCACAATGGAGCTGAACGTTTCTGTTGCTAAGCAAGACCTTTGTGGAATGAGTTTTGCCCCATTTTAAGACTTTCCTTGCCATGGTTGTTAAGTGAATCAGTGTGGCTGTTAAGTGAGTCACACGGTCATTCAGTGAATCCAGCTTCCCCATCGGCTTTGCTTGTGAGAAGGTCTCCAAAGGGGATCACATGACCCTGCGACTGTCATAACTAGGAGTCAATTGCCAAGCCTCTGGATTCTGATCATGTGACCCTGGGGTGGTGTCACAATGGGTATAAGGGTGAAAAGGGATCATAAATTAAATTTTCCAGAGCCGTTGTAACTTTGAACAGTCACTAAACAAACTGTTGTAAGACGAGGGCAACCTCTAGTACTCTTTCTTTCCCTTTGCAATGAAGGGGGGTGTCTGTTAGGATATGTGCAGAGTAACCCTTGTATAACAAGGATATGCACATGGAAACATTTATGAGAAGTTATGAATAAATATACAGCCTCACAGAGTTAAATCAAGTTGTGTTAATGTTTACTTGAAGAAATAGCACAGTCCAATAAACAGTCCATGTCATACACATTTTTAACAGTCCAGAAATATCCAGTTATAAAATTTTCTTATCGGTTTCTCGTCTTTTACAGCAGACAAATATCAAACCATAATACAACAGATAACCTTCGATATCAACAGAATATCAAAGCAAACAGGGTTAGTCAGTATCGGTCCGTAGTCAGTCATTATCAGTATCAAGAGAGATCATCAGTGAAAAAGAGAATTAAACTATGATCTATAGCTCCCTCTTATGGCAACTTGCAGCATACTCAACCAACCAGAACATAGTATAATACATTACAGTATTTTTCCTTAAAGCTACAAACGTATATATTTGTGGTTGATATATTGTCAACCCAACTATGTTGTTTACATATACATAACAGTGTCCTTTTTCTTTATATATATATTTCCTTTCTATTCCTTTACCTTATTTCCTTGTTTTATTTTGTTTTCTACTTTTCTTCTATTTGCAACCAGAAGTTGTAAATGCTCCAATACTGGAAGTTTTTAAGAAGAGATTGGACAACCATTTGTCTGAAGTGGTGTAGAGCTTCCTGCGTAAACAGGAGGTTGGACTAGAAGACCTCCAAGGTCCCTTCCAACTCTGTTCTTCTGTTTCTATTTCTATTCTTCGCTTTTAATTTCCCTTTGTAATTGGTTGGACTCGCGTTAGAATCTCTCTTTTTCTTTATATTTCTTTTGAATGACATTCCCTGTTCAAAAAAAGCTTCTAGGCTGGAGGGGAAGAGAGATGGGTGTCACTGAAGGAAGTTGTATGCCCAGCTGCGTGGCTGCGTGCAATGACTCCTGTAGTGCTTCTTTCCACCTGCCTGCCCTGATCCTAGTCCCCCTGCCTCGGGCATCACAGCCACACTGGCAGTGCATATTCATGCATCCTTAAGTAGAAAACACCGTGTGAGTGGAAGGCTCCACTGACATCCACAGGGAAAGTCAGGCCCCGCTTTTCCCTGGACGTGCCTGTTTTGCTTCCTCAAACGGAGCCTCGCCATAATCGACCAGATGCAACTATAAAACACCTTGGAAAGGGGCAAAAGGAAAGAAAGGGCCACAATACAATACAATACAATAGCACACAACACATACAAACTCAGTGTAAACCGCTCCAAACTGGATTGCATCTAAGAAAGTAAAGTCCAAGGGAGCTTTTGATTCCCTCCCTCCCTCCCTTCTTTCCTTCCTTCCCTCAATTCATCCTTCCTTCCTTCCTTCCTTCCTTCCTTCCTTCCTTCCTTCCTTCCTTTCTTTCTTTCTTTCCTTCCTTCCTCTCTCCCTCCCTCCCCTCACTCCCTATCCTTCCTTCCTTCTCTATCTTTCCTCCCTCCTCCCTCCCTCCTTCTCTTTGCCTGCAATACTGCACTGTGCCACTGGGACTTAAATAAAAATGTAAACTCTTGGTCCTGATTTGCTCCTTGCTATATCTCCAAGGCATTTTGACCATCAAAGCTAATGATGTAATTGATACCCTTAGAATTCTCAGCCATCTATTCGCAATCATAATGGCATCAACCTCTCCCTCGGTCTCTTGTGTGGTGGCCATTAAGTTAATTTTATCACAATGTTATGTTAGTCTTTATTTATTTATTTTACTTACTTGATTTGTCAGTCGCTTACAAGATAATAAATATAAGGGTAAACATAGTTATGAATACATGAAATGAATATATATAAGAAAAATAAAAGAAACAATAAAAGAAATAATAAAAGAAACAATAGGACAGGAACAGTAGACACGTTGGTGCACTTATGCATGCCCCCTACAGACCTCTTAGGAAAGGGGTGAGGTCAATAGTAGACAGTCTAAGGTTAAAGTTTTTGAGGCTTGGGGAAGAAACCACAGAGTCAGGTAGAGTATTCCAGACATTGACCACTCTGTTGATGAAGTCGTATTTCCTGCAATCTAGTTTGGTACAGTTAACCATGAGTTTGTATCTATTGTGTGCTCTTGTATTGTTATGGCTGAAGCTGAAGTATTCATTGACCGGTAAGACATTGCAATGTATGATTTTATATACTATATTTAGATCAGACCGAAGGCAGCGTAGTTCTAGGTTTTCTAGGTCTAGAATTTCAAGTCTAGTGGCATAAGGTATTCTGCAATGAGTAGAGGAGTGGAGAACTCTTCTTGTGAAATATTTCTGGACTTTCTCTACTGTGTTAATATCAGATACGTGATATGGGTTCCAGACTGATGAGCTGTATTCGAGTATTGTTCTGGCAAATGTTTTGTATGCTCTAGTTAGTAGTGTGATATTACCAGAGAAAAAGCTATGTAGGATTAGGTTAACAACTCTTAATGCCTTTTTGTCTATGTAGTTACAGTGGGCTCTAGCACTTAGATCATTAGAGATGAGTATTCCAAGGTCCTTGACAGAGTTTGGATCATCAACAAGGTCTTGACTATTCAGCTTGTATTTTATTTTCTGATTATTATTTTTTTGCCATTGTGTAAGACCAAGCATTTATTTGTTCAGATTTAGGGTCCGGTTAATGTGAGGTAGATTGAAGTCACCAAGAAAGATAAAAGCGTGTGGGCAGGAGGTTGCCCATGTTAGTAGTGAATTTAGCTTGTTTACATGTTCGATGTCATAATCAGGGGCTCTGTAACATAGTAAGAATCGAAATGTGATATTTAAGGACAGTTCACAGACGATGGTCTCAGGAAGAGCAAGCTCCTGGGTAACTTGGATGTTTTTTAGATGTAAGGACTTTTTATAGAAGATAGCAACACCACCTCCTCTATGGATTTCATGATCTGATCGGTAAACATGATAGTCTCTTACTATGGTAATGGAGTCAGGGAGAGATGCGTTGAGCCATGTTTCACAGACAAATATGATGTCAAATTTAGCCATATCTAGTAAGAGGAGAAATTCAGGTATTTTATTCACAAGGCTTCTTGCATTGAGTAGCTTGCATTTAAGGCCAGCTGTGGTTGGAATTGAGGTAGTTAGGGGCATGCATGCCTAGTCTTGGGTGATGGTGGATTGGTTGAAGTAGAATTGGATGCTGAGTTGTGGGTTGTGTGACTTACTTTTGATACAGTCAGCACGGTAGTCAATGTACAGGTCCTTCTCTCCATTGTCTACACGTTTTTTGAGTTCTGTGTGGAGTTCACGGGAGCGAGCACGTTACTGTACGATTAAGTCAGGGCAAGAATGGAGATTCTTATGGTTGGTGTTGTTTTTGGTGAGTGAATTTATAGTATAAATTAATTTACGTTTGCTTGATTCATTTTTGCAAATGACCCTGCAGAAGCGTGGGGCCATCGAGCCATCTCTGTTTTTGATCTCTGGGCCGACAATTCAGGAAACGTCAAGTATTTCATCAGGGGATTATTATTATTATTTATATATTATTTATTTTTATTGCATCCATTCCCATATCTGTCGTCTAGCTATCTAGTCATGGATCAATCAACTGCCAGGGGAACAGAAGCAAGCATTACAAGACATGAATCAATTTACCGATTTTTGAAATTAAGCAAAAGCCATTAAACTGACAAATAAAAATGCCGCGAGAAAGCTGAATAAGGATTCATGTCCTTATCTTTGCAATGCGGGCATAAAACATAAAGGGAAATTTTAATTTACCCTAATTTCCTGAGTAGCATTTCATGAGGAAAAATTGATATGACCTTTTTTCTTTTTTTCAATTTCTTTTTTTTTTTACAGTGAGTTGAGGGGGCGGGAAATGAGTCAAGCACAATATCCAAACTCCACGTAGAGGAAGGGAACCTTTGCGAGCCCATCCCGGTGGCTTTCCATCCCTAGAGCCCACTGACAGTTTGGGTTGATTTGGGAGCCCCCCAACTACATGCCTGAGGTATGAATGTCATTTCATGAAGACCTTCAGAAGCGGCAGCCTTCAAAAGTTTTGGCATGTTTGTTTTTACTTTTTATTCATCTGCTAGATTTTTAATCCCATCTTTATTATTTTGATAAATAACTCAGGGTGCTGAAGATAATGTTCCTGCATCCTCGTATTGTCCCCACAACAACAACCCTGTGAGATGGGTTGGGCAGAGAGATAGTTGTAACCTCGAACGGTTGCTAAATGAACTGTCCTCACTGGAGGGCTACCTGCAACGTTCCCAGAGCAGAAATGGGACAAACGAGGAATGCCTGAGGAGCCATAAAGGCTCCCCTTTGAAGCCAATCAGCATTGAATGGGAATTGGCGCCTGCATCATGATGGAGGGATTTGGGGCTTTTTGACGTTCAGTTCAGTCTCTCAATGAAGCTTGCTCTAAATCATGGACCAGGACTCGTATTGCCCTGGAATTTACACACAGCCTCCCATCCTCACGCTGCGTGTGTGGCCATACTTCATTCCCATCCCCTCCTTCAGGGATGGGCTCATCGGAAGCTGCTTGTCGGTGGCTGATTGAACCATATGAGAAGAAGGCAGAAAGAAATGAATTTTGCGTAGCATTTAATGTAAGCACTGGGCCAGACCATTGGTTCAGTCCTGATGGCTTACTAGAAATATGAAAAAAGATTTCAGACCAAATAAGCTGTGATAGGGAATTTTTATAGGTCCCTTTTTTGTAAGTCTTTGGGTTAAGATTCTATATTTTATATTAAGAGGGAGGGAGAGGGAGGGAGAGGGAGAGAAAGGAAGGAAGAAAGGAAGGAAAGGAAAGGAAAGGAAAGGAAGGAAGAACAAAAGAAAACAACAGGATACTCCAATTGTTCCATTGCTAATAAAACTGCGTATGTACAGTATAACCCCAAGGAGTCAAATTATCTTGATGTCTTTATTGCCTCCTTGAAATTCTTTCCTAGATGCAAAGTGATGAAACTTGTACAAATACAAATAAATGAATAAAAATGCTGCCTTATGACAAATCAAGCAATTGTCCCCATCACTATCTTTCAGTTTAGGAAAGCCGAATTCTCCATATAAGATAAGATAAGATTTTATTGCTAATTTATACTTCAGGCATTTAACTCTTGCTGGTGGCTGGTTTTATCTGATGGTTGTTTACTTCAGCGATTTTATTGCTCTCATGTTTTAATTCAGCAAACTCCTCTGGGAAGGAAACTTCAATATGTATTTGCTCATTTAATGAATGAATTATTTAAGAGGCTGCTTGGCTCCTCAATATCTCTGGGCAGCTAACAACCAAAATTCTAAAACCAAGCCAATACAAATCCATCCAAAACAAGGTGGAGCAATAAAGATGCTGTAATCACTCTATCCTCAGGTTGGAGAGGACAACTTGAGTAAAAATAACAAAGTCAGGATATAAACAAACAAACTTGGCTTTCAATGATTTTAAGAATGATAGAAGGGTGGGATCATTCCAAAGGGCAGGAGCTGCAACAGAGAATCAGAGTGGATAATATATAGCAGCATAGTTGAAAAAATGCATAATCAAAACAGCCTTTGACCTCCATTTAGGCCTCTGATCTCCCTCCTGAAGAAAATTGCCTGTTGGGCTGCCCCTTATATACCAAGGGGCGTGGCTTGTGATGCCACTCCAAGGTATCTGCTGTTACCCTGTCATTGGTGGATTTGGTTTGCCTTCAAATCCCCACAAGTTTGTAAACTGCATAGCAATAGCAGAAAGTTCTATACCTTCTCTTGGGTTTTGCACTTGAGCTTCCTGTTCCAGAACATGTCTTCTATTGGCTGTTGTCAGACAATGGGGCCATGTACAAACCCTAGAAGTTTGTCTGAGCTACATTTGGTTGAAGTTTGTTGGGGATAGTGCAACTGAGATGATTCAACGAAGGGGCTTGTGTTCTGAAAGGGCGTTGGGCAATTCCTATTGTGGCTGAGGGCTAATCCTGCCTTTGCTGAATCTTGGGTGTGGGTATTTGTTTATGAATAGAGTCAGCTCTCTCTTTATCTCTTAAGTGGTGGCATCTGCTGAGGGCTATTAAGAAAAGTGAGGGCTGCTTTCTGTCTTTAAGAGCATGTTTCTCCATTTCTCATCCAGGGAATTAGAATATTCTTCCTTTTTAATATTTCTCAAAACATTTCATTCTTCTAGGAGAGGGGTGGGTGCTAACCTTCTACAATACCATTATGGGATTTTAATAATAGAGCAGGTTGCTTCTCTACCTCAGTCATTTAGAGGTCTAAACTCTCCATGGAAGTTCCATAAGTTTAAGATTTATAAACTGGAGATTATTGAACACAATCACTTTAGGTAGAACTCCAATGTACTTCATTAATTAGGATTACAATCTCAAATGCATGATCCAAATAAGCAGCCAGAATATTAGAAGAGAATAGAGCTGGAAGGGACCTTGGAGGTCTTCTAGTCCAGCCCCCTGCTCAGGCAGGAGAACCTACACCATTTCTGAGAAGTGGCTGTCTCTAGCCTCTCCTCTTAAAAGCCACTCCAGTGATGGAGCGCCCATGATTTCTGGAGGCAAGCTATTCCATTGGTTAATTGTCCTCCCTGTTAGGAAGTTTCTCCTTAATTCCAGGTTGCTTCTCTCTTTGGTTAGTTTCCATCCGTGGTTTCTTGTCCTGCCTTCTGGTGCTTTGGAGAACAGCTTGACTGCCTTCTTTGGGGCAGCCCCTCAAATACTGGAATACTGCTATCATGTCACCCCTAATTCTTCTTTTCTCTAGACTAGCCAAACCCAAACCCTGCAGCTGTTCTTCATATGTTTTGGTCGCCAGGCCTTTGATCATCTTAATTGCTCTTCTCTGAGCTTTTTCCAAGGTCTCCTTGGAAGGTAGCAGAGCAGCTTTTTGTCAGGAATGATGACTGGCCCAGAGTCACCAAGGGGACTTCCATAGCTGAAGCTGGACTTGAACCTTATTTAACTTCATTCTCATTCTGAATCAGAGAACCTACTGATTCAATTCACTTGCTTTGTTAGGAAGCTACACAGTTCTTGACCAAGCCAAGTACAAGAATACTACAGAATTCCTGGAAGCCTGGCCCTCAACCAAACTGGCCATCAACAGGCACATAGAGATAAACATCTGCACACCATTGAAAAAAGACAATCAAAAAGCCAAACAGGAAGAAAAGAGACCCAAACACCTCCTTGCCAACAATCAACACCCAGATAAGCAGAGATTCACACTAAAGTTAACCCTAGAGCAAAAAACCAGCCATAAATAGCACCCAATCAAGGAATTTATTTATTTTGTCATGCTTATGTAGTGTATATTAGAGGCGGTGACCCTTTGAGAGCCGCATGCAACGAAACTTCATTTTAATGCATGCCGATTAGTGTGCATTCAAAGTGACCATAAAGTGATTCTAAGTCTAAGTCTAACTACCATCTCACACAAACAATCAAACAGTAAACAAGAGTCTAGTCAGGGAAAGGCCAAGAAGAAAACAACATTCCCACCAACACTGACAAGGAAGCCACTTGTACCTAAAGAGAGAGCAAACCCCACTCCTTACTAGCACTGATGATGTTACCTAGTTGGGTCAGGAAACATCTCCAAGAAAACCACCAAGCACAGAGGGTACCAAGGACCCCACAGTTAAGCCATGAGCTACACATATTCTCTTCTATCAGATCTTGCTTTGCAGTTGAGTCTGTTTTCCGCCCTCTGACAGTCTCCAAGAACTTCAGTGAGTTGCCATAACAAACGGGGGCGGGGGGGTTGAACATGCAGCCTCAGGAGAATCGTCCCTTCTCTTTTCTCTTGCCAGAACAATCAATTTCCCCAAAGTGCTTCTGTTGTTGTCATAAATATCTTTGACTTCCTTTCAAATTTTATGAGATGGAGTGCATATTATTTTACTCTCTTACATTTTTTACATAAATTGTTATTGCCACCTTCAGGCATATAAGTTATCGGACATTCTTGACATCAAGGATAACATCTGCCACACTTTATGACCTTGTTTTATGGCTTCCCCCTCCCCTTTGTTGTTGTTGTGGTTTTCCAAAAGAAAGTTGAAGAATGAAGAGGCGAAGGGAGCGTCCATCTGGCTGGCCGGGTGGCCGGGTCTATTCCCTTGATTCTATGGGTTCCAGTTCTTTGCAGGAAATGTTCAGCGCTAAACGTCTCACCAGGTGTTTTGCCCATGTCTTGTTTTGTCCTTCTTATCCTATGTCCAGAGGGTCCCTTTGCTTTGGCCTTAGAGAAATGGACCCTGCTGATGTCTTTCATTTAACTGTGAAGAGGGGCTTCGCTTAAAGCCCCATCAATGCAATGCAGGTGACGAGCAGGTTAGCTCGGTCGCTCAGCAGTGAGACCCTGGCGAAAGTACCCTGGCAAAAGAGGGAGGGAGGGAGGGAGGGAGGAGAGAGAGCAACTGATGATGTTACCTAGTTGGGTAATGAAATGTCTGCAAGAAAACAACCCAGCTCAGAGAGCACCCAGGACCCCTCATATATACAATCTGCCTTCACACAGTCTTTCTTTGACTCCCAAAGTTTGTTGAAGTGTTTCTGGCATAATTCTTTGACAATCACATTCGGTTTCATAGGGAGCAGTAAGAACTGCATATTCACCCAGCCTTTCAACTCTCTATGTTCAAGAATTTCCCTCTTCCCCTCTTTCTTCCTCCTCCTCCTTTGGGAAGTGGTTAAAACTCAGATTTAATTGCCAGCTACTTTTATGCAAAGGGCAACAAGGGTAAGCCTCAAGAAACTCCACAGCTGGAGAGGCTAAAGCTTAGTGGCATATTTTCTTCTGTGTTTTCTTTGATAATTCCACCTGGGACCTTGTCTACGTAGATTCATTTGCATAAAGCCATACAGTTTGGATCTTCTTCTTTTCGGATGGTGTGTCTGAACGATTTTGGACCCATCACGTTGAAAATAATGAATCAAGGCTGATGGTTCACCAAATGAAGTTTCCTTCTCATTGATAGCCATGTGGCCGGTTATGACTTTCTAGCTGATGTCTTTTTTGATGGTAGAATCCTCTCTGTCTCTCTCTCTCTCTCTCTCTCTTCTTTTCTCATCTGACTATCTGTCTATCCATTCTCCCTCTCTCTTTCTCTCCCCCCTCTCTTTATTTCTGTCTATCTGTCTGTCTCTCTGTCTGTCTATTCTCCCTTATATCTGAGCCTGGTTGTTTTCTTGCAATTGTTTCATTACCCAACTAAGTAACATCACCAGTCTCTCCCACCCCTCTCTCTCATCTGTTGGTCTGTCTGTCTGTCTGTCTGTCTGTCTGTCTATCTAATTTATCCCTGTCTGTTTATCTGTCTGTTCATCCATCCATCCATTATTTATCTATCATCATCTCTCTTTCTCTCCCTATCTCCTCTGTGTGTCCATCTATCTGTCTGTCCATCCATCTCCATCTCTTCCTCCCTCTCTCCCACCTTCCACATCTTCCAAACTTTCATCCGTTCTTTCAGTCGCTCTATGCCCTGACTGGTGTCAGCTTTGATGGTGTCCAGCCATCCCTACTTTGATGGCCTGGTTTCTTTAAATTGGACAAATAAACAATGTGCTTGACAATGATGAAATCCACTCTGGCTGAATTTCTTTTCCCTGTATTTAATTGACTCACCAGAGCCCTCGAATTCTGCCTCAAATTGTCAAAAGCAGAGCCTTTCTTATCTGTGGCTGACCCCAGGACAACAAATGCCCCCCAGCAATCTCTTGCCACTCATCTTATTGCCAAGCCTGCTATGAGGTAGACAATCTTAAACCATCCTTAGCTCCACTGATATTCAACCAATGCTTCTCTCTTTGCTCTGATGACGTCCCAGGCAAGCCTTCAGGCATATAAAATGTGTTGGTCTTTATCACTCATCACCTAGATGAAGAACGAGTGGCTGCGGAGGCAACTGCGGGGAAGGATAGGAAGCAGCAACAGGGCTCATAAAACTTCACCACAGTGGCACAGATCATTTTCTGCAGACTGAAGGTGGCCGAAAGAACTTGGGCACTGAAGCTTGAATGGAAGTGGGGTCTGTTTCCTCTCTTTCATTAGCACCCCAGGGTTATCGGTTGACTCAGGAGACCAGAGAGAGAAAGCAATTCTTGTCATTTTTTAACCTTTATTTTAACTCGGTATTTCATCCTGATTAATGGGGGTCAAAGTGCTGGCCCCTTGGCTGTTTAGCTCATTGCCAATGAGGATTGAGTCTCCCCGATGTCTCTCCATGTCTGCCACTTTAGATGGTTTCAATGCTGTTCTGGTTTCCTCATCTGTTTGTCTGTGTCTGTCCATCTATCATCTATTTCTCTCTCTTTCTCTCTCTCTTTTTCTGTATCTATCTATCTACCATCTATTTCTATCTATACATCTATCCATCCATTCCTCTCTCTCATCTGTCTATCTATCTATCTATCTATCTATCTATCTATCTATCTATCATCTTTCTGACAGTGAGAAGAATCAACCCATGGAACAGAAGTTGCCTTCAGAAGTTGTGGGAACGCCATCACTTGAGACTTTCAAGAAGAGACTGGACTGCCATCTGTCAGAAATGGTGTAGGAAGGGTCTCCCGCTTGGGTGGGGGGCTGGACTAGATGACCTACAAAGTCCCTTCCAACTCTGACTATCCGTTATCTGTTATTTATTTTTCTCCCTATTTCTATATCTATCTATCTATCATCTATCTTGTCCCTTTCTGCTTGTCTGTCTGTCTCTCTCTCTCTCTTTTTCTCTCTCTATCATCTATCATCTCTATCTATCTATTTCTCTCTCCCTCTATTTCTATATCTATCTATCATCTTTCTGTCTTATCCATTCCTTTCTTTCTTTCTATCTATCTATCATCTATCATCTACCTTTCTAACATCTACCATAGACACACAAGAATCTGGTTAACAAGTTCAGAATAACAGAACTGAAGAAGCTTCTTGGATGAGAAGTGAAATGTCTTCAAGCCAAAGGAAAGTCCAGTTGCCTCTTGAAAAAGCACCTTTCGGACTACCAGTTGAAGTGTAGGTATCATATACTGCTACGGTTGAGAAATACTGAATTTAGGTCACCTACTCCAAACCGTAACATTCTAAGGAACCAGTTGATTTAATTTTAGAAAATCCCAGGTTCACTTCTCCTCCCATATTGCCTCACACCCAGAAAAATCAGCCATTTCTCACCCGAATTGTCTTAGGATTTAGTCAACATTCCTAGTTTGTTAGCTGTGGAAGGGAGATGGGGATTAGGACACCCAAAAACAACTTTTGTTCTTTTCCAGTGAGAAATTGGGATGGAACCAGAATGGAGGGAAGTGTTGTATTTTTAATATGAGTGAGAAACAATTAAATGAGCCATTAAAGGAACAGTTAATTGTGACAGACAGATAAACTAGTTCTCCTTGTTGATCAATAGAATGGCTGTTAGGTTAATAGGCCTTATCAAAGTTATTTATCTGCCGGTTCCAAATGCACGAGGAGAACAAACAGACTTGCTCTCTAATCTTAACTTATGAAAAATTACAAAGCAGCTGTGTGTTGCTCACATCTGCTTGTAGAGAATTAGGTACCAGGCTAGAAACCAGGAGGAGTCTGTGAGTTCAAATCCTGCCTTAGCTATGAAAGTCAGGTGGAGGGCCTTGGCTCAGTCTCTCTCTCTCCCCCCCATCCACCTCACAGAGTTGTTGTTGTGGAGAAAATAGGAGGAGGGAGATGGGTTGAATATGTTCACTGCCTTGAGTTATTTGTTAAAATAATAAAGGCAGTATATAAATAAATCAACAAATAACACTTGAAGTACCTTATTTCAGTCTATATTTGCAAACAATGTGCTCCCCTTGCTTTGCAACTGAATTTCATCAAAAATAGGACTTCCCTCCACCCCCTCCTCCTCTTTCCCCCTTTCCTTTCCTTTCCTTTCCTTTCCTTCAAGCTCACCCCCCTGAAACTGGAGCACACAATCCCAATTTCATGGTGTTGTTTACTGAAAGTTCTTAGGAGAAAACTAAAAATGACAAGACATTCTTCAAAATATATTTAGTACAATTTAAACCAGAACTGTAAAAAACCACCCCCACCACCCAAACTGTCCCTTTGTGATGACACTCCATTGCTGTTCTGCTTTTAATATAGGCATCTCAGCTGAAAGAAAGAAACTTCTTAATCTTTTGTTCAAATCTGAAAAATCCAATGCTCAGCAACAATAAAATCGCTCTCAATGCGGTTCTTTGGCCAGCTCAAACTTGCCTGGTATCTTCAACAGAATGGTACAGATTGTTTTACCTTAGTGTTTAAATATTGATGTTTCTTTTATTTAATTAGTTTGCTAGTTTGTAAGCTGTCTTTAGCTGTGAAAAAGAGGGTAAACAAATCTTTAAAATAAATACATATCACCACCGCCTCTCATCAGCACGAGATGTCCTGCTGGGAGTTTCAGGTCTGGTTAAGTAAACTCATTATGTTAGGGAGAGATTTAATAAGATTCTCAGGCTGGGTAATTACTATATTTTACCTATAGCAATCGTTTGATGTTGATTTTAGAAAGTCTTGCTTTGAAGAAGTAGCTGAAGAGTTTCAAGGTGCCAAAAATGTAATAGTTTTTTTTTAAGATCAAGGGTATTTTTCATAAGGACTCGTTACATCCATCACTAGAAAATCCCAGATTCTTCCAACCCAACTCGTCATCCACATCAAATGTAATGTTCCCCTGATGTCATTGGGGGGGGCGATATTGCTATTGTCATAGATTACAGATACAAATGTTTATTAATTTTCATTGGAAGAACAGAGTTTATCATTATCCAGATTTGTTTGGTGCAATACTTTTTAATCTATAGAAGGAATTATTAGAGTAGATTATGCAGGGTTCCTGGAAATTGGGCTGCATATAAATTTAAAATATTAGTAGTAGTTGGATGGCATATACATTTTATTATTATGGTTCATTGCATAGTCAGTTTAGATGTTTAGATTGGATTTGGCATTTTTGTCTATCTATTGAGTCTTTCCAAGAAACTGGAGTAGGCAGATGTTGTTTCTTGAGAGTCTTAAAAATATTGTCATAGGATGTAAGTTGTTTCAAATAAAACTGCCTTTTGCAATTGACTGGTGGGGATTTTGTCAATGCTAATGATATTCAAGTGATACTCCAATACTTTTGGGAAAGGGTGAGAGAGAGGAAGGAAGGAAGGAAGGAAGGAAGGAAGGAAGGAAGGAAGGAAGGAAGGAAGGAAGGAAGGAAGGAAATGACAAAGGAAGAATGGAAAAAGGGATGAGAGGAAAAGGATGAAGGAAGGAAGAAGAAAAATGAGAAAAGAAGGAAGGAAGGAAGGAAGGAAGGAAGGAAGGAAGGAAGGAAGGAAGGAAATGACAAAGGAAGAATGGAGAAAGGGATAAGATGAAGGAAAGAAGGGAATGACAGAAGAAGAACAAAGAAAGGGCTGAATAGAGAGGAAGGGAGGAAGGAAGGAAGGAAGGAAGGAGTGAGTGAGTTAGCTTTTCAAAAAGACAAAAAAGAATTTTGCCAAAGAAGTGAAAAACTAAAATCTTTGTATGTTATTTTATGCTGAGATGAGAATAAAACGGAGCTTTTTTTCATGCTGGCTTTTAAACCATCTCTTATTTTTCTTTTGTTGTTTTTCTCTCTCTTTTTCTTCACATGCTCAAATTACCTTTCCTTGCACTTGCTTGCTTGATGCTGAAAGTCCGCATTCAATTGTCATATGTTCCTATTGCCTGAGGCTTTCATCCTCTGTTTTTATCTGGCGATCATGATGACTTATTCTGAAAGCCTTTTGGACTTTTTTTCCTTGCAGTGTACTTTAAAGAAATAATAACCATCACTTCTCCCCCTCCCCCCCCTCCCTTTTTTCTTCTAATATTTCTTCTCCATCTTCTCCATCTTCTTCTTTTGCTCCTCCTCCTCCTCCTCCTCCTCATTTTTCCTAAGTATAACTGCTTGGTGAACCACAGAATTTGTTTTATATGCAAGTATTTGTGTGGGGGGGGGGAAGACACCACCAGCTGAACAAGTGGAGGAAAACCCCCAGTTGAATGGCATCCGCTATACCCTCCCTTAACGCTGCCAGGACCCATGGTAAAGCCCCTCCCCTGTGAGGCTCCTCCTCCTCCTCCTTCAGGGAAGCCTTTCAGGAGAACACCTTGGACGCCCCCCCCCAAAGGGGTAGATGGACCCCCCAACTCAGGGCTCCCGCTCCTCACCCTCCCAGGAGGGCCTGGAGTTAGCGAGGGACTCTAGTCTGAAGGATTTCAGCTCCTGAGTGGATGCTAACGAAGCAGAGGATGCGCTACACACAGTGAGCACTTGGGTTCGTTTTGGATGTGCAAATTTTTGTCTTTTCCTTACTTCTCAACTAGACACTAAAAATGTGGTTCCCACGATTGTAAAGAACAATGAAACGAGAGAGAGAGAGAGAGAGAGAGAGAGAGAGAGAGAGAGAGAGAATTTACCCTTGCTTGACTTGGCTTATTGGTCTTTTTCTGACCTGGGTTCCTGATTTTGGGGGGGGGGTTAGCAGGGGTTCCCATCTTATTTCTCTCTCATTGTCCTGGATAATTGCTTCTAAGGTCTAAATTCCTTGGCTGTCAGGAAACATTTTCTAATACTTAGCTGAAACTTGACGGGGACTCCTTGGGGTGCCGTCCGCAAGACAGTGTCGGCTGGCGGTGCCCCGGGGGGAGGGCCTATTCTGTAGCGGCTCCAGCCTTGTGGAACCAACTACCCTTGGAGCTCCGTTTGGCTCCTGATCTCTGCTCCTTCCGCCGTGATCTAAAAACCTGGCTGTTTGAGCAGGCCAGGCTGGACTGACTTTTGGGGGGGTGTTTTAAATTGGGTTTTAGTTTGTTTGGGCTTGTTTAGGTTTAATTGTTTTTTAAATTATTTATTGTTCATATTTTAGTTGTGAGCCGCCCCGAGTCCTTCGGGAGAGGGGGCGGCATACAAGTCCAAATAAATAAATAAATAAATAAATAAATAAATAAATAAATAAATTTAACATTCCTCCTTTATTATTTTTATAAACAACTCAAGCCAAGGTGGAAGTAGGACTCCACATATCCTGGGGTTGGCCAAAAGACACCCACCTGGATTTCCTGCCCAAGGTGGGACTAGAACTCACAGTTTCCTGGTGATTGGGCCAAAGTCATCCATCCAGTCTTCATGCCCAAGGGGCCTCTACAGAACTCACTAGAACTCACAGTCTCCTGCTGATTGGCCCAAATTATCCAGCTGGCTTTCATGCCTAAAATGGGACTAGAATTCACAACCTCCCAGTTTCTAGCCTGGTGCCTTAACCACTAGACAAAGCTGTCTCTTTTGAGTGATGATGTTACTTAGTTGGGTAAAGAAACAATTGCAAGAAAACCACCAGGCTCCCATCCTGAGCGGAGAGCCCAAGACTCTATTCCGTAGGACGCCATTCCGAATGGGTGAGACTTGTAAAGAACCGGGACTAGCAGATAGCGAATAGTGCGATTCCGTGCAGAGAGCGGAGAGCAGAGAGCGGGATGAGCTGGGATTAGATGGGAGTGTGATTCTGACACTTACAGAGAGAGTGATTCTGAGACTGAGCCACTCTGAGCGGCATAGAATGAGCAGCATGGGATGAGCTGTGACTGGTGGAGAGTGTGATTCTGAACTGCAGAGAAAGAGACGGAACCGACAAAGCGGCTGATCCTAAACATCCAAAAAAGAGCCGGGACTGGAGGAGAGCAGGAGATTGTGATTCTGAATTCTGAGCGGCTGAGAATTGCAGAGAACTGAGGAGACTCACGGAGAATCGATAGATCCTACCTGAGAGAAATAATCTCCCAAACAATCTCCATTTAAATCACCCAGCTGATTAGTCAGCCTCCATTTAAATCCCAAGTCAGCTGATTGGACAACCTCCACTAAATCCCCACCCAAATCTCATCCATTCCAAACTCCCAAGTACATGATTGGAGAGTTCGTTCACATCTTCTCCATTCAAATCTATCAAGCAGCTGATTGGAAGATCTCCATGATCTAATAATATGTAACTGATTAAAGAGTCTTCCACGGAACACTAACAAAGCTTCTTCAAGCAATGCTTCCTCTTTAAAAACAAAAACAAAACAAAACAAAAACCAAACAATGTGGCTTTAAGGGAAAACAAAGGAACTTTTCACTACCAGCCTCCAATACTTCACTACCTCCACTATTTCATTACCTCAAGACCAATTATTGATAGATAATGCTTTGTCTAAAATAATTGATTTATCATTTAATAGTATAATAATTAATTATTAAATGACCACTAATTTACTGATTCATTGATTGATAGTGAGTTAATATTGTATCATTGATTATCTAGTTGATTGATTGAGTGATTGATTTTTTTAGTAATAAGTAACCTTACTTTTGATTTGTTCTCTAACTTATCATTTATCATTTATTAATTACCAACATTCATTAAGTAACTGTATACCTATCAAATTAATTAGTGATTGTAATTGTTTAGTGTACTGTTGTCATTGACCATGCCAGCCAAAAACTCCAAACCTTCCACTACCAAATACCAACAAAAGAATAATATCTCTACCAATAACCTCCCAGACTCCTGCACATGCTTCAAATGTCTTGAAACCATCAATGAAAGCAAAAACAACATTAAATGCCACCTATGTGACGATCAAGCCCACCTCGCCTGCTTAAACTTTTTTTTTATTCATATTTATATGCCGCCCTTCTCCGGAGACTCAGGGCGGCTTACAATTTTTTGGAGCACAACCCAATGCGCTCAGCAAATAGCCTTCATTCCATTGTATCTGCCTGCTTATTACTAAGCGGCATTTTTACAAAGTCAGCTTATTGCCCCCAACAATCTTGGGTCCTCAATTTACCTACCCCGCAAGGATGGAAGGCTGAGTCAACCTTGAGCCTGGTGGGATTCGAGCCTGCAGTAATCACAGGCAGCTGGAATTAAGTGCTAGGTGTTTAACAGCCTGCACCACCAAGGCCCTTGTATAACCAAACTTAACCAAACTTAACCAAAAGCTTAGCTGATCTCCTAAAAACATCAGATACATTTCCTTGTCTATGTCCATCATGTTTACCTAAGCTAAACAAATTAAGTACCCTGTCTGACAGAGTTGAAAGCATAGAATCATTCCTTCACTCAATAGAAGAATGCTTAGTAACACATTTTGAAACAACTATACAAGCAAGCCTAATCTCTCTTGGAAAAAAAAATACAGCACAGATAGGTGAATACTTATCAGCTCAAAATCAAATCCCAACTCAACAACCACTACCACAACTACGACCTCAACTACAATCACAACTACAACCAAAAATAACCACCAAACAACAGCCACCAATATTCACTATCCCATCAAATAATACCACAAATGATATCCCCTTACTCATCAGAGACATCATGGAACGTGATCAGAAACATCCAAATGCCATCTTATTTGGTCTTGAAGACACCAACGAATCTGATGATATCACCAAAGTTCACAATATCATAAGCAATTCCAATACAACAAATATCTCTCCTGAAGATATCATTGAAATAGCCAGAGATGGCCTTGAGTTCAAATACAATGATGGCTTGGTGGCTCCAAGATTTTCTAGAGTTGTTTGCAAAAATGAGTCCAGCAAACGGATATTCATTCATAAAATAAACACCATTGCTAAAACCAATCCCATCCATAACAAACTTTGCTCACGACCAGACTTATCCATACTGCAAAGAATCCGCTCCCATGAACTCTGCACAGAACTCAAAAGACGTCTAGACAATGGAGAGAAGGCCCTGTACATTGACTACCATGCTGATTGTATCAAAAGTAAGTCACACAACCCACAACTCAGCATCCAACCCTACTTCAACCAATCCACCATCACCCAAAACTAGGCACACAGACCCCTAAGTACCTCAATTCCAACTACAACTGGCCTTAAATGCAAGCTACTCAATGCAAGAAGCCTTGTAAATAAAATACCTGAATTTTTCCTCTTACTAAATACAGCTTAATTTGACATCATATTTGTCTGTGAAACATGGCTCAATGCATCCCTCCCTGACTCCATTACCACAGTAAGAGACTATCATGTTTACCGATCAGATCGTGAAATCTGTAGAGGAGCTGGTGTTGCTATCTTCTATAAAAAGTCCCTACATCTAAAAAAAACATCCAAATTACCCAGGAACTTGCTCTTCCTGAGACCATCGTCTGTGAACTGTCCTTAAATATCACATTTCGATTCTTACTATGTTACAGAGCCCCTGATTATGACATCAAACTTGTAAACAAGTTAAATTCACTACTAACATGGGCAACCTCCTGCCCACACGCTTTTATCTTTCTTGGTGACTTCAATCTACCTAATATTAACTGGACCCTAAATGAATGTACAACCGAACCCATACATGCAACCTTCTACAATGCTGTAACAAATCTGGGACTGGAACAACTAGTAACCAACAACACTAGACTTAAGAACTGCCTCGATCTCATCTTCTGCAACAGTTTGAATTCGATTTACAGACTACAAATTAATGAACCCTTTTCCAACAGTGACCACAGCATGATTGACTTTAGTCTCAACATACATCCTCACCAAAATCACCATAACGACAGGATCCCCAATTATAACTTCAAAAAAGGCAACTATGATCTTACAGACAACAATCTCTCATCCCTTGATTGACAATCTCTATTCACTGGATGCAATACTATTGAAGACCATTACAACATATTTTTACTTGAAGTCAAAAGAGTCATCAAACTATATGTACCAATAACAATTCCCCAAACCAGAAAAAACAAACTACCCATAACAATGAGGAAGCTTCAATCCAAAAAGAAATCCCTTTGGTGGAAAAACAAATCTGGTCACGTTGCCAACTTTAAAAGCTGATACAAAAATTTATGCCACCAGATAAAGACTGAATGCGCCAACTATCACACTAAACAAGAGGAAAACCTTCTATGCACCAATTCCACCTGCACTTTCTACAACTTTGTAAACAACAAACTAAAAGACTCAAGGTCTATCCCACCCCTGAAAGGACCTAATGGTAAAGACTGCAACAATGACACCATTAAAGCCAACCTCTTTAACACATTCTTTGGCTCAGTATTTCTAAACAGCAATGGATCATGCCAAATATTTCCTAGTCGAACCACAGACAACTACAATGATCTAATACACATCGATTTTACAGAAGACCATGTTGAAAAAGCACTACACAATCTAAAACCATCTGTATCTATTGGACCGGACAGAATATGTGCCTACTTCTTAAAAAACCTATCCACTGCCATAGCCGAACCTCTAAACATAATCTTTGAAAAATCTTTCAGGACCAGCTCCTTGCCAAACTATGGTCACTAGCCACAGTAATCCCCATCTTCAAAAAGGGAGACCCCAGTCTAGTTGAAAATTACAGACCAATCTCTTTATGCTGCGTCACCTGTAAAGTCATGGAATCAATTATTAACCAATCCATTATCCTTCAGTTAGAGACAAACAACCTACTCTCTAACAAACAATTTGGTTTCAGAAAAAAACTATCCTGTAATCTGCAACTCTTACACTGAAAAAACATATGGACTACACAACTCGATCAGGGCAAAGCAATAGACGCAATTTACATAGACTTCTGTAAAGCCTTTGATTCAGTGGTACACGACAAACTACTCCTAAAACTAAAATCTTTTTTTTATTATAAAGATTTATTTGGGTTTTCACAAAACATACAAATGCAAATAAAATATCTTTTTTAATTTATTAAATTTAATTTATATCCCGCCTCACTTCCCCCAATGGGGAACTCAAGGTGGCGAGTTTTTGAGTACAGCATGCTCCCGGGTTATCGTGTTAAACTAAAATCTTATGGTATCTCTGGACACCTGTATAACTGAATAGAAGCATTCCTGTCAAACAGACAACAAATGGTCAAAATTGGGAGTGTCCTATCAAATTCTGTACCTGTCAACAGTGGTGTCCCCCAAGGCAGTGTTCTAGGACCAACTCTCTTCATACTCTACATAAATGACCTCTGTGATCATATTAAGAGCAACTGTGTTCTTTTCGCTGATGATGTAAAGTTATTCAACACCACCGACAATACTGCTATCCTTCAAAAAGACCTCGACTATGTGTCAGAATGGTCAAACAAATGGCAACTTCAATTCTCAACAAATAAATAGTCTTACATATTGGCAAAAAAAATCAGAAAATAAAATACAAGCTGAATAGTCAAGACCTTGTTGATGAACTTTGTCAAGGACCTTGGAGTACTCATCTCAAATTATCTAAGTGCTAGAGCCCACTGTAAATACATAGCAAAAAAGACACTAAGAGTTGTAAACCTAATCCTGCATGGCTTTTGCTCTGGTAATATCACTCTACTAACTAGATCATACAAAACATTTGCTACTTGAATGCAGCTCATCAGTCTGGAACCTGCATTACATATCTGATATTAATACAATTGAGAAAGTCCAGAAATATTTCACAAGAAGAGTTCTCCACTCCTCTACTCATTGCAGAATACCTTATGCCACCAGACTTGAGACCTAGACAACCTAGAATTACGCTGCCTTCGGTCCAATCTAAGTATAGTACATAAAATCATACATTGCAATGTCCTACCTGTCAATGAATACTTCAGCTTCAACCACAACAATACAAGAGCACACAATAGATACAAACTCAAGGTAAACCGCACCAAACTTGATTGCAGGAAATACGACTTCAGCAACAGAGTGGTCAATGTCTGGAATACTCTACCTGACTCTGTGGTTTCTTCCCCAAACCCCAAAAACTTTAACCTTAGACTGTCTACTATTGACCTCACCCCTTTCCTAAGAGGTCTGTAGGGGTGCATAAGCGCACCAACGTGCCTACCGTCCCTGTCCTATTGTTTCTTTTATTTTTCTTATATGTATCCATTTCATGTATTCATAACTATGTTGATACTTATACCTGTTATCTAATAATCACTTGACAAAATAAATAAATAAATAAATAAAATATAAGGTAGGAGAGAGAGAGAGACAGAGAGACAGAGAGAGAGAGTGGATAGACAGAGATGGTCAGATAAGAAAAGAAGAGAGAGAGAAAGAAAGAAAGATAGGACTTGTTTTGTCTAAATTTACCTAAATCCTTACTTTATAAGAGTAAGCCTTAGGTTTTTGTATTTCTCCTAGGACTAGATCACTTCTGAATTTTTAAGTGATATTTTGCAGAGGGAAGGAAAATGCAACTTGTCTGTTCTCGTGTGTGGTTGTTTTCCAACTGCTTAGCAAGGATGTACCATTCCTTCTATAAGTTTTGTTTTGACCTTGTAGAACCTGAATCTGGGTCTTGCATCCAGGAGATTGGCATTTTAAAAGGGGGGGAGATCAGAAAAAATTCACCTGCTTTGCACAACCTTTACCATTAGGAAATTCATATTCTTTGGAGTTCTTTTATGTAGCGTTTGTATAAGTGATACAGAAAATAAAACTGCAGAAATTAATGAACAGATAGCAGATTTTTTTAAAAAAAAACACCTATTGATTAAAGATCCTTTGAGCTTGGTATTTCAATGAGATAAACTTAAATTATGTTATAATGTCAGATTCCAACCCATCTTATTGTAATGCTATTTTTAAACTTCTCTTCATTTGCCCAGAATATTCAGCTCAAGAGGTCAAGAAAATATGTTTTGATTTAAGGAAAGCATTGCTCCATTGTGTTTGTGTCTGTGTTTGTGTGTATGTGTATGTCTGTGTGAGTATGTGTGTGTGTGTGTCTAACTTATAAGATTTTTTTATACTTTCTCCAGCCAACATAACAATGGATGGAAACTAATCTAGGAGAGAAGTGACCTAGAACTAAGGAGAAACTTCCTGACAGGGAGAACAATTAAGCAGTGGAACAACTTTGCCTCCAGAAGTTCTGAATGCTCCAACACTGGGAGCTTCTAAGAAGAGAACGGACAACTGTTTGTCTGAGATTTAACAGGTTTAACAGATAATCAGAGTTGGAAGAGACCTTATAGGTCATCTAGTCCAACCCCCCTCCCAAGCAGGAGACCCTACACCATTTCTGACCAATGGCAGTCCAATCTCTTCTGGAAAGCCTCCAGCGATGAAGCTCCCACAACTTCCGAGGGCAACTTCTGTTCCAGGGGTTGATGGGTCTCCCTGTCAGAAAGTTTCTCCTTCTTTCCAGGTTGAATCTCTCCTGGATCAGTTTCCACCCATTGCTCATCCATAATGATAGAGGGTTTCCTGCTTGCGCAGGAGGTTGGACTAGAAGGCCTCCAAGGCCTCCTTCCAGCTCTGTTATTCTGTTATTCTAAGAAGTATACAGAAAACAGAAGTAATAATCAAGAGCAATTCCATACAGATACTGTAGTCCTCAACTTATGACCACAAGTGAGCCCAAAACTTCTGTTGTTAAGCAAGACAGTTGTGAAATAAAATCAAATTAAGTTCCACTTAAGAAGATTTATTGCTCATGCCTGCACACAAGACTCTAATCAACTGATGGTCAGCACTAAACAGGCCCTAGATCAGGGTCAAGGGGGCCCAAGGGAGACTGGGCTGAGGTCATTTGTGGCAATGTAATGAGTTTAGGCTGATTCCTCGCATGACTCCATCCCCAAGCTCTGCCTTTGCTTCTCCTACACTTGGAGAGAGAGAAGATAAAACATAAAGGTATTTATTGCACTGATAATATTTTGCAAACATCGTATGCTGCTCCTTTATATCTTTTTTCTTTTCCTTTCTTTTCTGCCTCTTTTCTTTCTTTCTTTTTTACTTATCCCTTTTCTTTTACTTTCTTTTTAAAAAATCAATATTTTTTTTACAAAACTCTCTTGAATAAAAAGAATTATTTAAAAAAACGTGCAAGGCGCCTGAGCCCAGGGCCTGAGTCACCAAGTAAATCTGTTAGGGACAAAAAGAAAGAAAGAAAAAGTCACTATTTTTTTTTCTTCAGTTGAAAACAAAAACCCAGAAGCATTTCCATACCACTGAATAAGAATGGCATTAAGACAAAGAGGAAACATTTAGCGTAGCATCTTTTTTCACGTTCATTTCCTTACTGAAAGCTCTCTACAACTGTTAGATTTGCATGAAGAGTCAGACGCGAAGTGCTTCAGTGAAGAGTTTATTAGTGACTACAGCTCATAAGAGACCCGACCTGGCTGGTCTGTGGCTGCTACTTATAGCCAGCAGTCGCAGTTGCCAGCCAATCAGAGTGCAGGGTTTTCCCGCACTTTTTAAACCAATCATTTCTGACATTTTACAAGAACAGTTCAAACTAAACCAATGACATTCAAACCTGCATACATAACAACAACCATCCATCATTTAATACAGGCCAGAGGCAGGAGGCTGGGCTGAGCAACCTCCAGGACCTCCACCAATCTGAGATTCAGGGATTCTATGACAGCTGGAAAATAAGTGTTTGTTCGCCTAGTGGCACCATTTTTGCCACCTCGGAAATAGTCTAAAAAGTGAAAAGGTATTGAAAGACGATTCCCAAAGTGCTGCACAAAAGGGACACCTTGGATAGATTCTTGTCCACTGTTTACTTTTGATTTAATTACAGATATTTATTATTTATTTATTTATTATTTGGACTGTATTGTTGGCTGTATTGCTTGATGGGTGGAATGGGGCGGAGTGGAGCTGCCCACTGAAGTGGCACTGATTTATCTACTTGCAGCCACCTGTGTTTGGCCCACTGGGTTGGTAGAAGATGGAGCATGTAGCAGGAGCTCACCCCATCCTGTGGTAGCAATGGATCCGGAATGCAAGACTATAGATTGTCAACCCAGCGTTCTGACTTCCTGCGCCACGATGCTCGTGGCACACACAAAGCTAAAAAGTCTAAAAAGAAAAGAGAAAAGGAAAAGAAGTCTAAAAAGAAAAATAAAAGCCATAAACCAGCCTATAAAATCTTTAGCAAACTAATCCAAAGTTCATGATTAATGACTTTATCCATTTTTGATGGTTTGCAGAAATCGAAGTTCCTGGGTCTGTTCAGTGACATTCCTTTTCTCTTCCTCTCACCAGCAATGCTGAGATACCTGTGAATGGCTCTGGAATAAAACTAAGCAATTAAACAAGTGAGCAGCTAAAACAGAACCGGGAGCCCTAAATAATAATGTACGGCCATAAAGCAACCATCAGTGAAAAGGAAAGCAAATAATAAAAAAGAGAGGTAACTGTTGGAATAGCTGTTCCCTGGCAGAATATCTATCCTTGGTTAGGTCTGGTCTGAGAAACAGAAGGACGAGGGGAGACAGGATAGCAGCCTTCCAGTATCTCAGGGGTTGCCACAGAGAAGAGGGAGGGGTCCACCTCTTCTCCAAAGCCCCTGAAGGGCAGAAAAAGAAGGAATGCATGGAAACGAACAAAGGAGAGAAGCAGTCTGGAACTGAGGAGGAATTTCCTGACAGGGAGGACAATGAACCAGCGGAAGGGCCTCTAGAAGTTTTGAATGCTCCATCACTGGAGGTGTTTAAGAAGAGGCTGGACGACCATGTGTCTGAAGTGGTAGAAGGTCTCCTGCCTGAGCAGGGGGTTGGACTAGAGCACCTCCAAGGTCCCTTCCAACTCTGTTATTTAATTGATTTCATTTGATTTGATATTTGATTTGTCAATCGCTTACAAGATAATAGGTATAAGTATAAACATGAGTATGAATACAGGAAATAGGTCCGAATAAATGGGGACAATAGGACAGGGACAGTAGGCACAATGGTGCACCTATACACGCCCCTTACAGACCTCTTAGGAATGGGGTGAGGTCCAATAGTGGATAGTTTGAGGTTAAAGGAGTGGGGGGAGGGGTTAGAGGATGGAACCACAGAGTCAGGTAGAGTATTCCAGGCATTGACCACTCTGCTGCTGAAGTCATACTTTCTGCAATCGAGTTTGGAGCGGTTTACAATCGAGTTTGTATCTGTTGTGTGCTCTTGTATTGTTGCAGTTGAAGCTGAAGTAGTCATTGACTGGTAGGACATTGTAGCAGATCATTTTGTGTGCTACGCTTAAGTCCAACTGCAGGTGGCGTAGTTGTAGGTTGTCCAAGCCCAAACTCTCAAGCCTGGTGGTGGTAGAGTATTCTGTTGCAAGCAGAAGAGTGTAGTACTCTTCTCGTGAAATACTTCTGGACTCTCTCGATTGTATTAATGTCCGATATTATTGATTCTGTTTACTCAAACTCAGCTTCTTTTGATGAATCAGAGTCAACGCTCATCTTTATGTTTTTTCGGCCATGAATTTCAAATGATCTGATCACTTGTCACAGAATAATGCTCCAGATTGGGATGGGATTATCCTGGTGAACTTGGACTAGCTTCACCAGGTGGCTTGCCAGAGATCTCCTGCCATTTTGGACCCCTGCCTAATTCTCTGCTTTAAGGGATCCTGCGATGCCTTTTGAAATTAGATGTGAGACAATGGCTTATAAACCCCCATCGTCTCATTTGAAAACAATCTGAGCTGGCCCAAATGAGCATCAATCATTTTAATAGACCAATTTTGCATCAATTATGGCTGCCGTTATTTTCCAACTCATTACGGTTTCACAATCCGTCTCCCACACAATAAAACAGCAACCTTTTCAGGCACAAAATCGCAGGGCGTGCTGAGTGCACACTTTGACGCAACGTTGGACAAATCTTCCAAGTCTTCCTTGGAGATTGGAGATGGACCAAGTCTTTTCTATAGGAGATTTAATTGGTTTCGTTGCTTTTTGTGCCTTTTGAGGAAAGGTTCAAAATACCAGATTGGAGGAATCAATTCTTCAAAGCGATGAAGCTGCATTTTGTATGAATTTCATTTTATAGGAACAAAACAAAAACTAAATTAAGCAAAAATTTGCAAGAAAACCTCTGCCAAAGTTAGTCCTTGAAACGCCTAAATGGGGCAGCTGCTGGGGCCGTAATGTTTCTACAGATAGCACCAACAGTGCATGGACCATTTTTTCTTTCTCATTTTATTTGTTTGTTTAATTATTTTCCTTCTTTGCTACCCCAACCAAAAATATATGGCTGACTTTAACCACTCTTTGAATTGCAACGGTGTCTCCTGAATGCCATCATTTCAAGTTCTTGGAAAACTGCTCTGGGAATTTAAACTCTGATCTGGGTTTAATTATCTGGCACACATTCTGGCTTCCTTGGGTTGGGATTGGCCCATTCAGGGTTACAAAGGCATGAATCAACCACAAAAAATGAAGTGATAAATATAGACTGGGATCAAAAAGAAAAAAGTTCTGACTTAGAGACAAGCAGTGTTTCTTTTTAAATAAAACTGAGCTAAGTACCAACTGTGGCTTCTGAACAAGCTATTTCATTCCTTTTTTTTCATTCATTCATTCACTCACTCATTCGTGTATTCAATTTCCATCCACCACAGACCCCCAAAGATCATATTTCAGAATACAAAATGCAGAATAATAGAGCTGAAAGGGACCTTGGAGGTCTTCTAGTCCAACCCCCTGTTCAAGAAGGAGACTCTATATCATTCCAGACAAGTGGCTCTCCAGTCTCTTCTTAAAAGCCTCCAGTGATGAAGCAACCACAACATCTGAAGGCAACTTCTGTTCCACTGGTTGATTGTCCTCACTATTTGGAAGTTTCTCCCTAATTCCAGGTTGCTTCTCTCTTTGATTAGCTTCCATCCATTGTTTCTCGTCCTGCCTTCAGATGCTTTGGAGAATAGCTGGACTCCCTCTTCTTTGGGGCAGCCCCTCAAATACAGGAAGACTGCTCCCCTGCCTCACGGGTCCTTCTCTTCCCTAGACTCGCCAGGCCCAGTTCCTGCAACCGTTCTTCATTATGTTTTAGCCTCCAGTCCCCTAATCCTCTTTGTGGCTCTTCTCTGCACTCTTTCCAGAGTTTCAACATCTTTTCTTTTTTTTACATTGTAGTGACCAGAACTGGATGCAGTGTTCCAAGAGTGGCCTTTCCCAGGCCTTATAAAGTGGTGTTAACACTTCACATGATCTTTCTTCTATCCCTCTATTAATGCAGCCTAGGATTGCGTTGGCATTTTTGGCGGCAGCTGGCTCCACTAGGAGTCTAAGATCCCTCTCAGAGTTCCTGCCGTTAAGCCAAATTTCTCCTAATTTGTACCTGTACATTTGGTTTTTCTTCCCTAAGTGTCAAAAGTAGTGACTATAGTGAATTGTTCTACTGCTATTTCTCCCACAATTCCCTTTAAATGACACCCTTAAAAGTGATGCACTCTTGCCCAGAGTGAATTTATGGGGTGGGGTAATGATAATGGAACAATGGCTGTTAAAAGCAGCCATTGAAATATGGCGGATCGCAAAAGGGGTGATGAACTAGCCTCAGGGAGGTTTTTAAAAAGGTATACTTTCCCCCCCTCTTGTGTTTGATAAATTTCTACCTCTCTGGGATAACCGAAACAGGTAACCGTGTAATGCATTTGTTTCCATCAATCCTGCCTCTTCTTCCCTTCAGCTGTTTCTCAGGGGTCAGCAAAGTTTCAGTGCAGAGCCGATCGGATGGAACCTTTGAAGTGAATTATCTTTCCAAATTGAATGGCTGATCCAGATCAAACTGCCAAATCGTATCTGATTCCTCCTCCTGCTTTTCCTCTTCTTTTCTCTTAACTGGCTTGGAAAAACGAGTCAAACAGACATATTAGCAAACCAGAACAAAGTCTTGATTTCCCCTTTCCGCCCCTCTCCCTTTCTCCCTTGGCAACTCTGAAGCCACCATAGAAATGTTTTATGCGTTGACATTCAGTCCCTGACCTGGAACCAATCTGCACACCTCACATCTTTTTTAAAAAACAAACAAACCCTGTAATTGATCCTGCAGATAGTCACCATTTCTTTTCTGAGAGCATTTGCACCAAAGACAAATTCCTTGTGTGTCCAATCACGCACACTGGCCAATAAAAAAGAATTCTATTCTATTCTCTGCTTTCATTTTCCCCAACAGATGCACCATTAATCATCTGTGATGGCAACATTTGGAGGCTGAGCCTTTCTCAAAGCTCCTTGTGACTCAAACCCTTCACCCTCTGAAGTGGGTTAGCCTAGAAGACCTCCAAGGTCCCTTCTAGCCCTTGGGGTCTATGATTCTATGGACTAAAGACTTCATCCTCAAAGGCAGCATTAGAGCATGAAAAAGGTAAAATACAGGTAGTCCTCAAATTACGACCACAATGGAGGCAAAAATTGCTATGCAAGACAGCTGATAAATGAGTTTTGCCCCCCTTTATGACCTTTCTTGCCACTGTTGTTAAGTGAATCACTGCAGTTGTTCAGTTAGTCACATGGTCATTAAGTGAAACTGGCTTCCCCATGGACTTTGCTTGTCTAGAAGGTCACAAAAGGGGATCACATGACCCCAAGGAGACACAGTGACCATCATAAATGCGAACCAGTTGCATCTGTTCACATGACATGGGGCGGCTGCAATGGTCGTAAGTGTGAAAAATGGTCAGAAGTCACGTTTTTCAGGGTCATTGTAACTTTGACCAGTCACTAAATGAACTGTTGTAAAATGAGGACTCCCAGTGTCCATGTCCTCCATGCTACTCATTTCCAATCCACATCTATGCCTTGGAAATTTTCAGTTGGAAATGGGCTTGTGGGCTGAGGAAGAAGGAGAAGAACCTTCATCTGCCCATTTACAAATCCCACCATTTCCTCCTCCTTTTCAGCCACCTTCAGCCTGACTGAAAGAGACCGTGATGGAGGCAAAATCAGTCACTCCAGCAAAAGAGGAACTGAATGATGTTGTCCTGCTTATCTTACTCATGAAGTGGAATGGAATAGAAATAGAAATAATAGAAATAGAAATAGAAATGAATGGAATGGAATGGAATGGAATGGAATGGAATGGAATAGAATAGAATAGAATAGAATAGAATAGAATAGAATAGAATAGATAATGGAATGGAATAGAATAGAATAAATAATGGAATGGAATGGAATAGGATAGAAATATAGAATTGGATGGGACCTTGGAGGTCTTCTAGTCCATCCCCCTGTTCAGACAGGAAACCCTAACAGCACTTCAGACAAATGGTTGTCCAATCTCTTCTTAAAAACTTCCAGTGTTGGAGCATCTACAACTTCTGGAGGCAAGTCGTTCCTCTGATTAATTGTTCTCAGTCTCGGGAAATTTCTCCTTATTTTGAGGTTGCTTCTGTCCTTGATGAGTTTCCACCCATTGCTTCTTCTCCTGCCCTCTGGTGCTTTGGAGAATAGTTTGACTCCCTCTTCTTTGGGGCAGCCCCTGAGACATTGGAAGACTGCTATTATGTCACCCCGAGTCCTTTTCAGCAGATTAGACATACTTGGTTCCTGCAACTGTTCTTCATATGCTTTAGCCTCCAGTTCCCTAATCCTCTTCGTTGCTCTTCTTTGCACTCTTTCCAGAGTCTCAACGTCTTTTTTACATCATGGCAAACAAAACGGAATGCTGTATTCCAAGCGTGACCTTACCTTCAAGGCCTTATAAAGCGGTATAAGTAAGAGATGAGAATAAAACAATACCACAGGGATAAGACAGGGAATAAATGTGTCAGGCCCACATGAAGAACGGAGGTAACATTGCCCAAAAATTGACAATAGAGATAAAATAACACTAAACGGGTTCAGTTCAGCTATAATTTAGCCAGTTGGATGCTGAGAGTCACAACCTCCTTCTGTATACTAATTTCACTGCCGGTTAAGCAGAATAACTTTTTAAAAGGGTAAATGTAGCCTAAATAAAGACCCAACATTTCAGAAATGATGAGGTGCTTTGAAAACATTCCATCTCAGCTCTTTTAAGAGACTCTGGATACTTTCAAAATGTAGATCCTTCCTCTTCTCCTTTTATTAATATGGCCTTTTGGTAAATGCACTTCAAGGGCGTGACATCTGAATGGAGTCTGACGCCCCCCAAAATGAATGGATGGATGAATGAAGACACTTTGGAATCAGTTGTCCTCTTGGTGTGAATGATATTCTGCTATGTAACCCCCTTTGTGTTCAAACATGGTGGTAGGGAGTGCTTAAATCTTCCATGCATCATCTTTATCTCAGTAATTCTTCTTCTTCTTCTTCTTCTTCTTCTTCTTCTTCTTCTTCTTCTTCTTCTTCTTCTTCTTCTTCTTCTTCTTCTTCTTCTTCTTCTTCTTCTGGGCCATGCGCGCATGCACGGGGGGGGGTGCCTTGCATTTTGGGTATGCACACACGCTTTGGGCACTCAGTGCCCAAAGGTCTGCCATCACTGGTATAGAGCATGTGTATCTGTGTGTTATTTATGTTTTGGATAGATATATACTATCTCTTGAGAGCACACAACAGAATTTCACTTTTAATGTGGGACAGTGTGCTCACAGTAAAAATAACACTAAAGGTTCTCTTCTCTCCTACTCTTCTCTTCTGTTCCGTGTCTTCTCTTCCCTCCCCTCTCCTCCTCTCCTCTCCTCTTTTCTTCTTTTCTCACCTCACTCCATGTTATCTTATCCCGTCCTATCTTATCGCCCTGCCTTGTCTTGTCCTGAATCAATGGGGAAGCCAGATTCCGTAAGTCTTGCTAATTTAATAACTGCATTGATTCACTTAACGACTGAGGTAAGAAAGGTCATAAAACTGGGCAAAACTAACAAATATCTCACTTTGCAACAGAAATTTTGGTCTCAGTTGTGGTCATACATCAAGGACCACCTGCATGAAAGAAGTTCTGCTCTATGCACAGTCCACCTCCAGTAGTAAACTCCAAGTAGGGATCCGTGCAGCATGGGAGCCTCATACTATCAAGCAGCCTGATAGCACCTTCCCCCCCCCTTTGGAAGCAGAGATGCTGAACAGATGCAGTTTCTGAGCTTTGGAAACATTTGCTCTGACATTTCAATGCTGCCTTATTAGTCACCGGCTCCCACTTTAGAGGAACAAGATCAGACCTGTTTACACTTGGAAGCAAAGGCAAAAAACAGCCTTGACATTCAGACCTGTCAGAAGCCGCATTTTCTGCCTCTTGACGGCAGTTTTGATATATGGTTATGCTGCACCAGTAGGCAACTACCCTCCTACAGCGGGAAACACAGGCCCTGCCTTCAGGTGTGAGGGGGCTGTGGAGATTTCTCAGACTAAATGGTCAACTACACCTGGAATTAAGATGCCGTGTAGGTCATCCTCACGTATGACCAGAATTTGGGACCAGAATTTCCATTGCTAAGTCAGCATGTTAAATGAATTGCACTCAACTTTAAGACCTTCCTTGCCATGGTTATTAAGCAAATCATTGCAGTTGTTAAGCGAATCCAGCCGTGGTGACATAGTGGTCAGAGTGCAGTTTTGCAGACAGATTCTGCCGACTGCCAGCAGTTCGATCCTGACCAGCTCAAGGTTGACTCAGCCTTCCCTCCTTCCAAGGTGGGTGAAATTGTTGGGGGCAAGAAGAGGCTCTCTAAACCGCTGAGGGAGGGCTGGGGAGCACTGGGAAGTGGCATAGAAGTCTAAGGGCTATGGCTCTTGTCAGAAGCCAATGGGAAATGTTGTGAGGGCAAACCCATGATCACAGGGCATGGCCACCTCCGTAGATCTATGCCGGTTGCCAAATGCCTGAATTTTGATCATGTGACCATGGGGGTGGTGTAACTATTGTACACACGAGAACTGGTTGTAAGTGTCATGGCTCCATCAGAGCCTAGACCCGAGGAGAAGGAGGAGGAGGAGGAGGAGGAGGAGAGGGAGCTAGTGCCGATGGAGGAATAACCAGAGGAGCAAGACGAGGCAGTCCTGGGTCCCTGGGGCCTGAGAAGGGTCACCAGCTGAAAGAGAGAGGGTACAGGACTACCAAGCGAGAAGGGGAAGGAGAAGGCAGACAGCAGAGCAGAGGAGCTCCGACAATGAGCAACTACCTCCCTCCCCCCTGACCCTGGAGAATGGAGAGAAGGTGGGATCTGTGCAGGGCAACCCAACAACTTGGGAGGAGGGCGCCCTGCCCCTCTTCACAAGGCTCACCTGGGAATGAGGTTTAAAGAGACACCACTGGGAGGGGCACTTGTTGGGAACCAGCATTGCCTTTTTCCAGCCTCACATACTGTTACCGACATCCGGATCCTTTACTGTGCCTTGTCCTGCTTGCCTCGCTTGCCTGGCCTGGCTATGGGTGAGTCCGCAGAGACACACTTCTGCTCCAGGTGGGGCTGCAGTCCCAGTGGACTCTTCCTGGGACTCCCTGGAACCACCGTGTTTCCTTACCAACCACAGTCTTCACACTTACATTTAACGATCCCTGCAATAAGCAGTCTAAAATCATGTTGGTTATGTGACTGACCCGGTTTACGTCCGTTACGACTTACAACTGTAATTAGCAGACTCCATTATGGTCTTAATTTGAGGATCACCCGTTAGGAGCAAAAGGCAGAGTGCTCATCCCATAAGAACTTTGCCAAAACTCTCTTCTCTTTAGAGAACAATTTTTTGAAATAAACTTCTCTTCCCTCAAGTCGAACGAGAACAGATGGGGGGGGGAAACGCATCAGAAGTTTTTATTACTCTGGTTTGGCCAAAGGTGATGGGAATCGTTGCTTTTCCCTGTTTATCACTGCACATCTAACTAGCAAGAAGCAATTCAGTAGATATTTCTTTGAGCTCGATGTTTTGGATCAGTAGCTTAGAATGCCGCATGGATAATTAAGAACTTTACAGTTTTAGCTGGAGGCTCAAACATATGAAGAATGGCTGCAGGAACTGGGTATGGCTAGTTTAGAGAAAAGAAGGACTAGGGGAGACAGGATAGCAGCCTTTCAGTACTTGAGGGGCTGCCACAAAGAAGAGGGGGGTCCACTTATTCTCCAAAGCACCAGAAGGCAGGGAAAAGGGACAATGGATGGAAGCTACTCAAGGAGAGAAGCAACCCGGAACTAAGAAGGAGTTTCCTGACAGTGAGGACAATCAACCAGTGGAACTGCTTGCCTCCAGAAGTTGTGGGGGCTCCATCCCTGGAGGCTTTCAAGAAGAGACTGGACAGCCACGTGTCTCGATCAGTACAGGGTCTCCTGCTTAGCAACTGTCAGGGTTCTGAGTAACATGCCCATAAGCAAACAAAACTATGAGGCAGTAGATTCCTCCAAAAATAACTTTATTGGATACGTCATATTGGCACAGGCTGGTGAAAACTGACTCTGACTATTCCTGCCATTTTCACCTAATTAAAAGTAAATGTTTTCCATTTTCTCAAAACAATTAGTCACAGGGTTCAATCAGGATGTCAGGGTTCCAAGTAATGAATCCACAATATGACACAATATGACAAAAACCCCAATACGACCCAGGATACTGTCCAGTTGCTAGGTGACTCCAGTCCCCTCCTTCCGAGCACCTGCAGAAATGTCCTTGGTTCCCAAGAGAAAGCATTTTGTTTTGACTACAACACCCCACTATCTCTATTCCCCCTTCCTATCCCTCTTCTCCACTGTCCTGCCCCTGTCGGAGTCTGAATCCAAGGAAGAAGATGAACAGCTGACAGGGAGTGGAATGTGGCTCCGTTGGCTGTGGAGGAAACTGGGGAAGGGCAAAGTCTGGCTGGGCAGAGCAGGGGAGAGGTAGAGCAAGGGAGAGGGAGTTCAGAGGAAGACCCAGGCCCACCCCCTCTTCATCCTAGGGCACACAGGGAGGAACGGAGAAGGGAGCAACGTGGGTTGTGTGGCTTATGGGGGAGCAAAGGGCCCTGATTCTCTTCGTTAGCCACACCTGGGAAGAGAGTTTAAAGGAGAAGCAGCTGAGAGCAGCATTTGCTGGGAACAAAGTGAGTTTACCTTGTGTTGACTGTGGTTATCTGTGTTCCTGGCATCCTCCCAAATGGGTTGATTTATTGCCATTTCTTCACATCTGGAATTCCTTCCCCTGCCCTGCCAGACTAATTACCTCCCTTTGCCTTGATTGGACTTATAGTTACAGTTTTTGTTGACCACCTTTTGGATTTGATTCCCTGCAGCCAAAGGCTGTTCCTGGGAGAGTTTGTCTCCAGCCCAGAAGGTAACCAGGGGGACCTTGGGGACAAAGTTGGAGCTAATAAAGGGACCCCAACTGATTGTCTGGCTGTGTCACCTTTGTGCCAGGGCCCTTTGGGTCATCACATCCTGTGTGTCAATGCTGAAGTCTCAGACTACTTCTGCGCATGCCTAACTGAGATGGCCATTCACTGCTGAGCTCCAGAACAGCAGAGGGTTTGAGCAGTTGAGAGGGTGTTTTGAGGGGAGTTTACAATCCCCCAGTACCTGCTATCAGCACCGGATTGTCTGGGGAGGCGACTGAGACCTTTTCGGTTGGAATTTGTTGGGCTCATGATGAGTTCAAGAGCAATGAGCTCAGCAATATCTCCCCCTGGGCCTCTGAGTCTGCTGGAGCACCGGCGTGACTCAGCAGCAGCTCTGGGTGTGGCGACGAGCCCAGTAACATCTCCCCCTGGGCCTCCGAGTCAGCTGGAGCACTGATGTGATGTGGGAGAGGTAGCTTCGGGAATGCTGGGAGTGTCAGGAGCGATGGCTGCGGCTAGTTTTTGGCCTCCAAGTCAGTCGCAGGGCCGACGTGACACAGCAGCAGCTCTGGGAGTGGTGGCCTTGGGAGCGGTGGGAGCTGCGGCCAGCCTTCAGCCAGCTATTATGGGCGGTGGTTTCGGCCCCATCCCAAGGCCAATGGTGACTATGCCGATTTCAATTGTGGCGATAGTGGCGATGGCGATGGCGACAGTGGCCCTGGCATCGGAGAGGATGAAAGGTCGGCAAGTGATTATGCGGGACCTAAGGACTGACGGTGGAGGTGGTCCCCCAGCCCTTCCTTAGGTCGGTCCCCGCTGGAACATTGCCCATTTGTTGCCCTACCGCCCTTCTCCCGTGGCTCTTCTGATCCTGCCCCCTATTCCCTGGCTGGTCTCTCCCATCGACTGCTTTTCACCAACCTGCCTCACCCACATCACCTGCTCCACCTTTACCATCTGCACCATCTATGCCGGTCCCAAGGCACTTCAGCTACTGGTTTGGGACCATCTACGCCAAACCATAGGCCACGGAAGGGTGGGCTTGGACACCCTAGTGGCCTGGGTTTGGATTTCCAGTGCTGGTTGTATACCCTTGTACTTGGTCCATGGCTACTGGACTTTGTTGCACCCCTCGCTGTGGTGAGAGAGCAGCAAGAGGGGTGCATCTTTTCCTTTGGGAGCCATTCAACATCATTTTGTCATCGGTCTAATTGGAACTCGATGAGGACCCCCGTGGTGAGAGAGCGTGGCTTAGTCTGGATAGAGGCCTGGAACTTCGGCCGCAGGGCTGCTGTGAGAGGGCAGCCTGGTTTTTGAATCTGGACTTCCCAACTGTCAGTACCTAGGACCCGACCAAGTCTTATAATCCGGACGCTGTTATTCCCATCTATAGACCCTCTGCCTGTCCCTCTGACATGTTTACATCTGCATTATTTGAACCTATATGGCAGCAGAGTTGCAGGCCCTGAGGGGGCTCCCTCCCTCCTGGGTGTGGCCTGCTATATTATCATCGGCCTACCTCAAGGATAGGTTATGGAACCTGGAGAGATGGCATGGCAGGGGGATGGGTCAGGGTTGGGGCTCTAATAAAGTAAAAAAGAGGGTCACTAGGGCCCCTTTAGTTAAATTTTTGAACAAATTCTTAAGAAGGTTAGGGAGGAGGGTGGGAAATGATTGTGAGGAGGTGTGTTGCAGCCTGGCTTGTGGCGGGGGTTGGGGACCGGGGCCCCGGAGTGCGGGGTGGGGACTGTGATTTCCAGGGTGGTTGGGATTGGTGGGAGACAATGAGGCATAGGGCCATATCATGTGTTGGAAGTGCGCCCCCTCTACCTTCGAGCGGTGGTGCGCTCTGACCCTATCGCCTTTCAGATCTTTAAAGACTTTGCAACTTATGTCAATACCCAACACAATGTTCGCATCACTAGAATTCAAAGTGATCGCGGTGCTGAATTCATGTCTCAGCGTTTTCAGGACTGGATGCGTAAGAATGGAATTCTGCACCAGACCTCAGCCCCTTATGTTCCTGCAGAAAATGGAGTGGTGGAACGAAGGAATGGCATCCTACAAACCATGATGCGATGTCTCCTAGAAGATGCTAATCTCAGTCTTCCATACTGGGGCGAAGCTATTAAATATGCAAATTACATTGTTAACCGCATCTGGAGTAGTGTAATAAATCAGACTCCTTTCTTCAAGTTATATGGGTATAAACCCGACCTCAAAAACATCCATATTTTTGGTGCATACGCTATGGTGAACATTCCCTTAGCTCAAAGAAGAAAAGGAGGTCCAGCAGCAAGAAGAATGAGATTCATGGGTATTGATGACAATTCAAAATGGAGCAAATTCATTGACTCCAGACATGTAATTGTGATTTCTCAGTCCTTCAATTTTGGGGAAGATGCTGACTGGTCCAGGATTCACTCTAATGATCCTGGAGTTTATTTTCCTAGAGATGATGCCATTGATGTTACGCAGCCTGATGATCAAGATTCACAGGTGGATGTTCCATCAACTAGTTCTTCTCAACCAGATGTTCCGTCTTCGCGAGCCGTCGATGCTGAGGCTAGCGACTTTGAAGAAGACGAGGATAAAATGGAAGAAGAATGGACAGTTGTTCTGAGACATTCCGAGAGGACTACGAAGGGGATTCCTCCGAAACGATATTCATGGCAATTGACAAAAGCACCTTTACCATTGATTTGTAATGTTACACTGCCTCCTGACAAGTTCACACAAATAAAGAATCTTCCTGATTCAGAGCAAGAGAAATGGTATGAGGCAATGCAGGCTGAAATGGACAGTCTAAAGAAACTCAAGGTGTTTACGCCTGCAAGTCCTCCAGCAAACAAGAAAGTTATTGGCACCAGATGGGTCTACAGAATTAAGAAGAAGCCAAATGGTGAGTCATTATACAAGGCCAGACTTGTAGCTCAGGGTTTCGCTCAACGTTATCCTGAGGACTACACAAATACTTACCCACCGACAGTTCAGAATGAGAGTGTGAAAATTGCTTTAGCCACTCCAACTATCCTTGGTTTAAAAGTTTTCCAGTTTGATGTTGAAACAGCTTATCTAAATGCTGACCTGGATGAAGAAAATTTACGCAAAGGTCCTCCAGGGTTCCGGAAGCAAGAAGGGGATACCTGGCTCCTAAACAAAAGTCTTTATGGCCTGAAACAGTCTGGTTTAATGTGGTATTTGTGTCTTACTGATAAACTAAATTCAATGGGCTTTATTAAGTCCGAAACTGATAAATGCGTGTTCACAAAAAGATCTAAGTATGGATATGAGATCATTCTTGTTTATGTTGATGATATTGTTTATATTGGTCCAAATAAGCAAATGAGTGAGAATTTTGCTAAAGCTTTGCAGAAATATTTTACATTGAAATCTTTAGGTCACATTAACACTTATTTGGGTGTTCAGATTAACAAAACTCAGAAGGGGTTTAGTCTTTCACAAGAGGATAAGATTGAACAATTGTTGCATCATTGCAATATGAAGGATGCTAAAACAGCTAGCATACCTATGCAAATAGATTTTCATAATCTGGCACATGAACCAAGTCCTGATTTTGAAGATCAAACACTTTATCGTTCAGTCATTGGGTCATTGTTATACATTAGTAGTTGGACCAGACCCGACATTGCACTTAGTGTTAATCTTTTGTCACGACACGTAGGTAAGGCAAAACAGTTTCATTGGTTATGCATTAAGAACTTATTGAGATATCTAAAGCACACTAAGAATATGAAGTTGTTGTTAGAACCAACACATACTGATTATGCAGAATTATGTTGTTTTGCAGATTCTGATTGGGCGAGTGATAAGTCACGTAAAAGTACTTCAGGTTATATGATGTTCTTAAATAGGTGTCCTGTTTACTGGCAAGTGTGTTAACAGAATTTCATTTCTTGCTCATCTACTGAAGCTGAATATGCTTGTGTTTCAGATGCTTGCAATTCTCTAACATGGTTTGATGCTTTAGTCACAGATATCTGGACATGCCCAATCCAGCCAATCACCGTGATGGAAGACAACGAATCTGTGGTTTATATTTCTGAGACACGTTTCACAGGTTCTAGCTCCAGACACATTGACATTCGTTATAAGAACATAAAGCAATTAGTTAAACAAGGTTTTGTTACATTACAGTATGTGTCCACACATGATCAGATTGCTGACATGCTCAATAAACCACTTCCAGCAGCGCAGCACAAATATCTGTGTGAGAAGATGTGCCTTATCTGATTTTTGCTTAACAGACAAAAGAAGGAGATGTCACTGCGTTTTTTTTTTTTGTCTGTTTCAAGCTTCTAAGCTCATATTCTAGCAAGCAGGTGTCTGCTAGCCAGCACTGTGTTATCTTGTCTCCATAGTAATGAGATAAGAATGTTTTGGTTCACTGCGCATGTGTACAAAGTCTTTACTTCACTTCCTGTAACTTCCGTTATATCTTTTCCTTTTCTCTTTTCTATATGCCTTGGTGGAGATTAGGTTGCAAACATGTAGCTCCGTTAGGTTTTCTTATTTTATAAATAAAGAATGTTTTTAGATTACTTTCTGGGTCTCATTTTTATCATCATTGACAGCAGAGAAGAACACGGTTTATCACCTCTAATTAGCAGGGATGTTTTGGAAGCTTTTTTACTCCCTGGCAAAAGGTTTTTCCAAGCTTTTGAACATGGTAGCAGAGAAAAGCTTGACACCTATGGCCTCCTCCCAATTACTTGGGGACTCAGGAACGGGGACCCCTGGGCTCAGATTGGTGTATTTTAATGCCAGGTCCATGGCTAATAAGTCCTCCCTCCTCCGTGAGGTGATCGAGGAGGAGGCTGCGGACCTGGCCTGCATCACCGAGACCTGGCTGGGGCCAAAGGGAGGAGTCCCTCTGGTTGATCTATGCCCCCCAGGTTTTCGGGTTTTGCACCGGTCATTGGCCCAGGGGAGGGGTGGTGGGGAGGCTGTTGTTATTCGGGAGACCCTGATTCCAAGGGAGGTCACTGTTCCTGAGATAGGCGGGAGTGAAACCCTTCTCCTGAGGTGGGGGCCTGGTGGTCGGGTGGGTCTACTGCTGACATACCTCTCCCCCAGCTGCATGGCAGCAGCCCTGCCTGGGTTCCTCGATGTCCTCTCGGGGGTGGCGGTGGAATTCCCAGGGCTTATGATCCTGGGTGACTTCAATCTGCCTTCCCTGGGGGGGGGCATCGGGTTTGGCCCAGGAATTCATGGCCTCCATGGGGGCCATGGGCCTGAACTAGTTGATTCAAGGCCCGACTCATGAGGGGGGAAACACCCTCGACCTAGTTTTTGTCTTGGAACAGTGGCATAGTGGTCGAGGGCAGGCCAGTTTTATGGCACTACCCATTCCATGGTCTGATCACTATCTCCTGCGGCTGGTCTTCCAACAAGCTGCCCCCCACTGCTGGGATGAGGAGCCACTTAGATGGTTCCGCCCCAGATGCCTGATGGACCCTGAGAGGTTCCAGGCAGAGCTGGGGTTCTTTCCCACTTCCCTTGCCCACAATTCTGCCGAGGACCTGGCGGCCGCTTGGCAACAGGCTGCTACGGGTGCCCTCGACAGGGTTCTCCCCATGCATCCCCTCACATGTTGTGGATCCCAGGTGGCTCCCTGGTATACTGAGGAGTTCAGGGGGATGAAATGCCATTGGAGGGGCTTAGCGAGCAGGTGGAGATCCACCCGCTCCCAATCTGATCGAGCCCAGCTAAGAGCCCATGTTAGGACTTATCTGGTAGCTATGAGGGCGGCGCGAAGGTCTTATCTCTCCGCCCTCATAGCATCCGCAGATAACTGCCCAGCCGCCCTGTTCAGGGTCACCCGCTGTCTCCTACATCAGGGGGAGGTGGTTGACCCGTTGCGGGGAAGGGCTGAGGAATTTGGTCAATATCTGTCGGATAAGGTTGTGCAGATTCGGGGTGGGTTGTGCTCTAATTTGCAGTGGTCTGATGATCGGGGTGCAAACAGTCTGGCCAATGTGATCTGGGCTGAGTTTGATCCTATTTCCAAGGATGAAGTGGACAGGATTATGCGGTGTCTGAGTTCCACCACATGTTTGTTGGACCCATGCCCCTCCTGGTTGGTTTATGCCTCCAGGGAAGTCACCTGTGGTTGGCTCCGGGCAGTGGTCAATGCTTCTTTAGGGGAGGGTGTTTTTCCCTCCACCTTGAAGGAGGCGGTGGTGAGGCCCATCCTGAAGAAGCCTGCCCTGGACACAACCATGTTAGACAACTTCCGTCCAGTCTCCAACCTTCGTTTTTTAGTGAAGGTTGTTGAGAGTGTGGTGGCTCAGCAGTTTCCACTTTTCCTGGATGAAGCGGACTACCTGGATCCATACCAATCGGGCTTCCAGCCCAGTTTCAGCATGGAGACGGCATTGGTCGCACTGATGGATGATCTTTGGAGGGTGCAGGACAGGGGTTTTTCCTCTGTCCTTATCCTATTAGACCTCTCAGCGGCTTTCGATACCATCGACCATGGTATCCTTTTGCGACGCCTCGAGGGGTTGGGAGTGGGGGGCACTGTTCTTCAGTGGTTCTCCTCCTACCTCGTGGGGCATTCGCAATTGGTGTTGGCGGGGGGCAGAGGTCGGCCCCGAGGGCGCTTACTTGTGGGGTTCCCCAGGGGTCAGTCCTCTCCCCCCTCTTGTTTAATACCTACATGAAACCGCTGGGCGAGAACATTTGTGGTTTTGGGGTGAGGTATCACCAGTATGCTGATGATACCCAGTTATACATCTCCACCCCAAACCAGGTCAGTGATGCCCTCTCCATGATGACCCATTGTCTGGATGTGGTACGGATCTGGATGGATGGAAACATGCTTCGGCTCAACCCAGCCAAGACTGAGTGGCTGTACATACCGGCATCTTGGTCCAGTCAGGAATGTCCATCGTTGACCATAGGGGGAGAGGTGTTGCCCCCTGTGGTTAGGATGCGGAACCTGGGGGTCCTCCTGGATACATGGCTCTGGTTGGAGGAACAAGTGGGGGCCGTCGCCGGGGGGCCTTTGCCCAGGTCCGGATGGTTCACCAGCTTCGCCCATTTCTGGACCGAGATGCCCTGCATACAGTCACTTATTTATTTATTTATTTATTTATTTATTTATTATTTGGACTTGTATGCCGCCCCATCTCCGAAGACTCGGGGAGGCTCACAACTAAAACAACCACAATAAATAATTAAAAAAGAATTAAACAGATCACAAGCCCAGAATAGTAAATCTAAAATTTAAGATGATTTAAAAACCCATTCCCCCCCCCGGGGAGGGGTCACAGCCTGGATTGGTCAAACAGCCAGGTCTTCAAATCATGGCAGAAGGTGCGGAGATCAGGGGCCAGGCGGAGCTCCAAGGGTAGTTGATTCCAGAGGTCAGGGGCCATGACAGAATAGGCTCATCGCCGGGGGACCTCCAGCCAGCATTGACTTGCCAACGGGACCCCGAGGAGTCCTTGCCTGTGTGCTCGAACTCATGCCCTTGTCACCTCTCGACTTGACTACTGCAACGCTCTCTATTTAGGACTGCCCTTGCATACCATCCGGAGACTGCAGCTGGTGCAGAATGTGACCACGCGGGTGGTGATGGGAGTTTCCCGATTCTCCCAAATTACCCCCCTCCTGCGCGACCTGCATTGGCTGCCGGTTGCACTCCGGGTGAGATTCAAGGTTCTAGTTTTAACATTCAAAGTCCTACACGACATGGGTCCAGAATATTTAAGGGAGTGACTCCTGCCAATATCGAGTGCCAACCGCCCTGTGCAAGTGCACAGGCAGGGACTTCTTGCGGTCCCATTGGCAAGCCAATGTCGGCTGGTGGTCCCCTGGGACGAGCCTACTCTGTGGCGGTCCGCGCCCTGTGGAACCAGCTGTCCCTGGGGCTCCATCTGGCCCCTGACCTCTGGACCTTCCGCCATGACCTGAAGACCTGGTTATTTGACCAAGCTGGGCTGTGATTGCTTTCTCAGGGGGATGGGATGGTTTTAAATTGATTTTAATTTGGACAAATATTGGGCTTGTTCTGGTTTAATTCTTTTTTAATTATTTATTGTGGATGTATGTTTTTAGTTGTGAGCCGCCCCGAGTCTTCGGAGATGGGGCGGCATACAAGTCCAATAAATAAATAAATAAATAAATAATGGCCTCAGTCAGGCCAGCTTCAGGGTTGACAACAGGGGGCTGGACTAGAAGACCTCCAAAGTCCCTTCCAAGTCAGTTAATCCTCTCAGGCCTTTATGAGGTCTGCTTTTCTACTCCCCATTCTGCTCCAAACCAAAACCAGCTTCATATTTCTGATAATATGCAAGTCAGACTCAATCCCCGACCACCATTTTCCCCCTTCATTCTTTCACGCAGGAGCCCTGAGCCATTCATAAAGTGACAGCTGTGGTGAAGCTCAAAGGCTGCCTTTGCCACAACCGGGGGGGGGCGGGTCCTTGTCTGCTGCGACAGCCTTTCAGTGTTCACTTTGGCAAGAATCCCTCCAGAGGGGGTTTTCATTTGCTGCACTCAGGTGGCCGTGAGCTATAGAAGAATTGCTCATTGCTAATTGCTCTGACTGCCCATCCCAGTCTTGTTACCAGGTGTGTGTGTGTGTGTGTGTGTGTGTGTGTGTGTGTGTGTGTGTGTGATTGTAAGAGAGGGAGGAAGAGAGAGAGGGTCATGCTTGTCTTTGTGAGTTCACTCCTTTTACATTTAATGAGTTTGACAGCAGATTGCAGGAGACTCACTGCCAGAACGGAAGGCGGCCATTAAAGCTGCAGACTTAACACTCCGCTTTCATGGGCTCCCCATGGCGCGTTTCCCTTGACCTTCCTCCTGGTTGCTTGATCAGAAAGCTTCCTGCGTATTTTCGCTGTTACCAAACTGGACCTGATCATTCTGCTCTGTTTGGTGGATTATTTGACTTTTTGAAGGAAATAAACATCTGGTCTTCTTCTTAGGAACAGAAGAATTTGTGGGGTCCTCGGTGCTCTCTGAGCTTGGTTGTTTTCTTGCAGACATTTAATTACCAAACTAGCTAACACCATCAGCGCTAGAATGGAATGGGGATTGTTATCTGTTTATATACAGTAGCTCTGTCCGTATTGGTGGGAGTCTTGTTGGCTATTCCTTGATTAGGCTATTGTTTATGTTTGTTTGTCTGAGTAGTAGGTGTATCCTTGATTAGCCTACTGGTTTCCACTCATTTGTCTGCTCTTAATCCCCGCGTATCCTGGTTACACTGGGCACTGATGATGTTGCCTAGTTGGGCAAAGAAACATCTGCCAGAAAGCAACCAAGCTCCGAGAGCACTAAGGATGCCTCGTTTCATTCCTGAGCTACAAATATTCTCTTCTATCAGTACCAAAAAGTTTCTCTAGTAGATTAGGATCACACAATCTATGTACTGATTGTTGAGTGATGAACCCGAAGTGTAGTTGTGTTCAGAGTCAGAATTCAAGTTTGAAGATTAAGCAACTTCTCTGCTGTCCCTTCTTTGCTGATAGCTGGTCTCACGCTGATCTGCCTCCTGCTGACAAATCCGTCTTAGGAGGCAGGAAGCAAATCTGGTGGTCAGTGATATCGTAGCTAAGGACGGAGTCCAAACTGTGTTTTCCATCAGCTCTGCAGGAAGCAAATTATATATGAAGGAAACGCTATCTAACTCAAACACGCTCCATAAAAATGGCTTCCAGAGACACTTACAAACCGTAGGACTCTTGTAGAATACAAAAAGAGACACAAAGTCTGCAGAGATTCTCAGCCATCCAGGTCCTGGAGGTCCCAAAGGTGCTTTTTCAGGAGGCCACTGGACTTTCTGGTTTTTTTCTTTTCTGAAGATGTTTCACTTCTCATCCAAGAAGCTTCTTCAGCTTCTGACTTTTTGCTATAACATTTGGGATGAAAAGCCTTTGAATGGTGTGGGAGTTGAAAGGGACTTCCAGAGGGAAAAAATGCAGACTACAGGAACCATTTGCATCACTCAGGTGACCCTGAGGACACAGACAAACCTTCAAGTGGCCTCAATGGCCCTCTAAAAGGATGCAAATGACCAGCTGTCTGCAGGGGGAGTATACATCTTTCCATTCCCCACCATCCAGTCAGAGTTGAAGAAGTCTCTTGGATGGGAAGCGAAAGGTCTTCCAAAAAGAAAAAACCAGAAAGTCCAGTTGCCTCCTGAAAAAAACACCTTTGGGACAAGAAGAGACACAGACAGAAAGCAACATCCATATTGTACTCTCAGGAACTGGAGCAGTATAAAATGGGTCTAGGACAACTAGCTACAGCCAACTCACCATGGCCAATTCACCACAGCCAACTTGCTGTGGGACAAAGTCAACTCACTGTGGGTAATTCGCCACGGGACCAAAGTTACACTAAGATCAAAGAAATGGTGGAATAGAATCATTAAAGAAAGGATGCCAAAAGAGGGACAAAATGAAATGTGAATGACAAAAATTAAAGCAACTTTTTAATTATATTAAAGAATTAAACTGAATTGTTGAACTGCCCCACAGCAAGTTGGCATGGTGACTTGTCCTGTGTGAGTTAGCCACAGTGAGTTGTCCCATTCCAATATAAAATAGTTGACAATTATTGAGCAAACAACAAAGGTAATTCAGAATTGAGATGCTATCAAAATTCAAATCCTCCATGCAGGGCGACTCTTTCAAGAAAGGAGCTTCGATTTAATCTTAATTCTCACAGTGTCCAATGGTGGCAGACACTGATTTACATTCTCCACATTCCTGTTGCTCCATTTAAATAATTCCACTCCGTGAACGTGGAAACTTCAAACTGCTATTTGTTTTATCTTTATAGGTCTCCTGGAGTCACTGAGATTGAATTGCGTGGCCATATTTCTTAGATAGATAGATAGATAGATAGATAGATAGATAGATAGATGGATGGATGGATGGATGGATGGATGGATGGATGGATGGATGGAGGTAGGTATCGGTAGGTTCCTTAGGCTAAAAGGTGTGAGTTCCATAGTTGACTATGGATTGGACATGGATCTCTCTACTCCTAGTTTAACATTCTAAGAACTATTTCTCATCAGGCCCAAGTAACCAGGAACAGGAGTTGAGTTCAAAGTACTCAAAAGTTTATTACATGCTATTTATATGCAAGAATCTGACCCTTTAACAGCCAAGTCAAACGTGCACCAGGCAAGGACCAGCAGAACCCTCCGGGAGCTGGACTTTCTTGTGGGAACTCAGTGGCTCTGAACAGGTGATGCACTTGGCTCTGCCTTTTGCCTCAGCCTGCTCATCTCTTGCATGCTTCACCCTGTCTGTGACTCCTCTCCAAGGAGGGCAGCAGGGGGGCTCAGTGGTTTAGATGCTGGGCTGGTCAGCTGGAGACCCGGCAGCCCAGATTGAAGACCCGAGCTCCACATGACAAGGTGAGCTCCTGTCTTCACCCTGGCTCCTGCCAAGCTAGCTGTTTCAAAGCAGGCAGATGCGAGTAGATCAACAGGGACCACTTTTGTGGAACGGTAACAGTGCTCCCTGGCATCCTGCTGGCCACATGACTGTGGGAATATCTTCAGATGGTGCTGGCTCAATGGCCTTGGAACAGAGATGAGCATCATCCCCTAAAATTGGCAACAACTGGCAGGGCAAAACCCTGCTAGTTCCTTTACCCTTTTTTTAACCTGTCTCCCGCACCATGAAGGTTGGGCCTACAGGTATTGTTATGTATGCAGGTTTGAAATCATTGGTTTAGTTTGAATTGTTCTTGTAAAGGGTTGGAAATGATTGGTTTAAAAAGTGTGGGAAAACCCTGCACTCTGATTGGCTGTCAGCTGCGGCTGCCGCTATAAGTAGCAGCCGCAGCAAAGCCAGTTGGGTCCGTTCTGAGTTGAAGTCACAATAAACTTAAGAGCTGAAGCACTCCGTGTCTGCCTCTCTATGCAAACTTAATACTGGCGATGAAGGTGGGATACCCCTGACGAGAAGGCAACGCAGAACAGAAGAAGAGCGAGATGGCTGCGCTGAACACCCCCAGCCCCATTCGATCCGACGGCAGAAGACTGGGAGTCGTATGCAGATCATTTCCACATGTATCTGGAAAGAAACGATCTAGCCGACATTTCCGAGAAGCGGAAGAGGGCGGTCTTCCTTACGTACTGCAGTCCGGCAGTTTTCAAGATGGCGAAGGCATTAGCGGGAGCTGCAGACGTGAAGGTAATGGACTGGCCTGATTTGGAAAGGTTGTTAAGAGCCCATTACGCGCCACAAGTATCGTGCCTCATTAAGAGACACGAGTTTTACCGTTGTGATCAGGGGGATCAAGAAAGCATAAACAACTTCATGGCAAGTTTAAGGGACATTGGGGGTGCATGCGAATTCAACAGTTTAGAAGAGGCCATGCGCGATCGATTTGTCCTGGGCCTTAAAGACAAGGTGTTACAGAGCAAGTTATTAATGAAACCTAAGATCACGCTGAAAGAAGCAATAGAAGAAGCCTCTTCAGCAGAAGCTACCAAGTCCTCAGCAGCAGCCATGAGGAAGATGAACAGGGCCATGAGCCATCCTGATGGGGAAAAGTCCACTACGAATCATTGTAATGAACTAGATTCTGAGTCAGATTGCAGTGAAGTGGAGGAAGGAATTTATAGATTCAGAATGGAAAAGAAAAAGAAAGACCTGGGAAGAAAAAGGCAAGACTTTTATTGCAGAGATTGTGGGGGCACCCCCGCACTGAATGCAAGTTTTTTGATACCATCTGCCTTCGTTGTGAAAAAAGAGGTCATTTAGCAAAAGTCTGCAAATCATCCAGAACTCCTCCACACAGAAAAAAGTTTCCTGACAAAGATTTCAAGCCCAACAACGTCAGTGAGAAAATGGGGCGCAACTCAGAAGCAAATGGGAAGAACGAAACTCATCAAACAGTCACCATTGGTCATTCTTCACCCTTAAGAAGCAGAAAAGTACATGTGAAGGTACTCATTGAAGGAAGGCCTTGCCAAATGGAAGTGGACTCAGGCTCCTATTTATCTATGGTGTCATGGGACACTATTCACAGGCTACTTCCCAACATTCAGAAGAAACATTTCCAGAAGCAAGCACTGACTCTTAAAGACTACCAAGGGAACAAGATTCCAGTAGTTGGAACAAGAGAATTCAACGTGAAGTTTAAAGGCCACACCAAACATTTGCCCCTGACCATCGTGGACAAGGATCGCCCAAGCTTGCTGGGACTTGAGTGGTTCAATCCACTAGGCATCGAGGTGACTGGCATCAATCACGTGAGCAACTCTGAATGGGAGGAGGCCTTGAAGTCTGAGTTTCCAGAGGTCTTCAGTGAAGGATTGGGCAAGTATATGGGGACCCCTATCACTTTCAACCTAGATCCCACGGTGCCCCCAATTCGTTTAAAGCCCAGAAGGGTCCCATTTGCTTTAAAGGAAAAAAATTGATGCACAATTAGATAAATTAATAGCTCAAGGGGTTTTAGAGCCCACTGACCACTCCAGGTGGGAGACACCCATAGTCACACCAGTCAAGACTGATGGGTCAGTAAGAATCTGTGGAGACTATAAGGGGACACTGAACCATGCGCTGCAGCAGAGCGCATACCCAGTTCCAGTGGTGCATCATCTATTACATTCACTTGGCAGGGGTACAGTCTTTGCCAAATTGGATCTGGCCCAGGCATATCAACAACTAACAGTTGATGATGACACTGCAGAGGCCCAAATCATTGTGACTCATAGAGGTGCTTTCAAATGTAAAAGGTTACAATTTGGAATAAGCGTGGCACCAGGCATTTTCCAAAGCCTTATGGAAAGGATGCTCCAAGGACTGCCAGGGGTAGTGCCTTACTTTGATGATGTGTTAATCTCTGCTGAAAATGACACTCAGTTACAAGAAAGACTCAGAGAAGTCCTTACCAGATTCAGGAAAGCGGGGTTAAAAGTCAAGGAAGAAAAATTCACTCTTAAAACTGACAAGGTTGAGTTCCTGGGCTATATGATTGACAAGCATGGCATCCACCCTACCGATGCCAAGGTTCAAGCAATCAAAGAAGCCCCTAGACCTAAATGCAAAACAGATTTGCAAGCCTTCCTTGGACTCATTAACTTTTATCACATGTTCCTACCTCAGAAGGCAACCATTGCAGAACCATTGCACAGATTACTTGACAGAAAGTCTGTTTGGGTCTGGGGAGGAAGGAACAATCAGCATTTAACAGTATTAAAAGACTAATCACGTCTGATGCTGTACTGATACAGTTCTCTGAGAATTTGCCTGTTGTACTGACTTGTGATGCATCCCCTTTGGAGTGGGGGGTTTGAGCCACAGGCTTCCCAGCGGAGAGAAGCCCCTATTGCATTTTACTCTCGCACTTTGTCCAAAGCAGAGAGGAATTACAGCCAATTGGACAAGGAAGCATTGGCAATTGTTACAGCTGTTAAGAAATTTCATGAATATCTGTATGGGAGAACATTTACCATTGTTACAGATCACAAACCTTTGTTAGGCATTGTGGCAGGAGACAAACCTACACCTACTATCCTGTCACCAAGAATGCTGAGATGGACTGAATTTCTTGCTGCTTATTCATACAAACTTATCCACAAGCCTGGCAAGGACATTGGACATGCTGATGCACTGAGTCATTGCCCACTTCCTTGCCACAAGGAGGACTTTGAACCTGAAACACACACCTTTTTCCTAGAAACTGTTGCCAAGCTTCCAGTGCATGCTGCTGAAATTGCCGGAGAGACTGCCAAAGACACTGTGTTGGCTCCTGTTATAGGCTGGATTAAGAAAGGTTGGCCTCTTCAAGACCTACCTCACCTGGCTCAATCTTTTAAGTCCAGGCAAACTGAATTATCTGTATTAAGAGGATGTATTTTGTGGGGTAACAGGGTGGTTATTGCTGCAAAACTGCAAAGAGAGGTTTTGGAAATGTTACATGAGGGTCATCCTGGTATTGTAAGAATGAAGAGATTGGCCAGGAGTTATGTATGGTGGCCAGGTATTGACAAAATGGTTGAAAACTGGGTTGCATCTTGTCCCAACTGTCAGGTAGTCAGGCCTGCCCCACCTCTCACCCCCAAACAGGAATGGGAATGTCCTAGGGGCCCATGGTCTAGGATTCACATTGATTTTGCTGGCCCTACTAGAGGGCACACCTTTCTTATTATAGTAGATGCATATTCCCAATGGCTAGAGGTAATCCCTATGGCATCCACCACAACTGATGCTGTCATCAAGCAGCTCAAAAACTTTTGTAACCCACGGGTTACCTGATGTCCTTGTCTCTGATAATGGCCCTCAATTTACATCCAACCTTTTTGAATCCTATTTAGCACAACAGGGTATCCGACATGCCCTTACTGCCCCTGGGCACCCTTCAGCTAACGGCCGGGCTGAACGCATGGTACGTTTTACCAAGGAGAAACTTCAGCAACTGGGTCCTGGGGACTTCACTGAGAAAGTTGAAAAACTTCTTAGTGTTCAGCACATCACTCCTAAACCATCTAATAACTTATCCCCAGCAGAGTTGTTGATGGGTAGGAAACTTAGGTCTTCCCTTGACTGCCTTCATCCCACTTACGCACCCAACGCACCACTAGATTCCACTTCCAAAGTTCGCACATTCAGTGGGGGGGATTCTGTTTATGCTAAGAACCTTATGGGTGAACCTTTGTGGATTCCTGCTGAGATAACTCAGATCACAGGCCCTCATTTTTACAGGGTGCAAATAGAGGATGGAGTCCTCTGGAGCAGGCACATTGATCAACTTAGATCCAGGTTCTCTCAGGAACATCGCACTTGTTCTGCTCTAGTTCCATCACCTGTTGTCAATTCTAGGGGGGAAGAGGAGGAACAGGAGGATAATCAGCAAGCAAGAATCCACCCCATGTGTAATGAGCCATTACGACAGGAACCATTCCAAAACCTGTCACAATCCCAAAATCCATCCTTAGAATTGGAAGATTGTACATCACTACCTGACTTGGGTGCTGACATTGGGCTGGAGATGGGTTGGGAGGAGAGACCAGATTCTAACAATCAAACAAGGTCTTCTTTCACAGGAAGTTCCAGTGGGGAAATGTCAGCAGACACATTTCCTCTCTCACTGGGTGAGAATGTTAAAACTTCTGAACCACGAAGGTCTCAACATACACGCAAGAGCCCCACCTATTTAAAAGAATACATTAGATAGGTTGGGGTTTGGTATGGACTGAACCTAGTGGGGAGGGGTGTTATGTATGTACGTTTGAATGTCATTGGTTTAGTTTGAATTGTTCTTGTAAAATGTCAAATAGGATTGGTTTAAAAAGTGCGGGAAAACCCTGCACTCTGATTGGCTGGCAACTACGGCTGCTGGCTATAAGTAGCAGCCGTAGCCCAGCCAAGTTGCGTCCATTCGAGCTGTAGTCACTAAATAAAGTCTTCACTGAAGCTCTTCGTGTCTGACTCTTCATGCAAACTTAACATATACCATTTCAGAGAAATGTTTGTCCAATGTCTTCTTAAAAACTCCCAGTGTTGGAGCACCCCAAACTTCTGGGGGCAAGTGGTTCCACTGTTCTCATTGTCAGGAAATTTCTCCTTAGTTCTAGGTTGGTTCTCTCCTTGATTAGACTAGATTAAATATGGACATTCAGAGCCTGCAGTTAGATCAACAGCCAGGTGAGAAGGAAACAAACACAAGCTGCTTGATTTGGAAAGTTAAGAAAGTTTAGAGAACTTTTCAACAATGGCTTGATATGCATGATATATTAAGCTCGCAAGGAGATATTCACATTTGTATTCACTTAGAATAGGAATAGGAGATTGTCTGTACACACAAACTACATTTGTTCTTTACTATAATCCTTACTAACCATAACAAATTTCATTTTGATTTATCTTTTGGTTTTGTGTGTGTTTGGATTAGTTCCTAATCCTTACCCAACTCCAACAGGAATATTCAGGGAGGCTAATGCTATGAACCTTCCCTCTTACACTCAGCTTGTCAGACGTACAAATAACATATGCAGAGCTGTTCTTCATGAAAAGCTGTGGAGATGAAAACAGCAGCATTCATCATGGATTCCACCCGTGAAAATTGCGAACGCACTAAACAAAATGGATCTCCGGGAAAAGGTTGTTTCCATCCTTGTGCTGAAAAATACCTCCTGTATTCCAGATAATTCACTTGTTTAACTCTGGCTGTTGTTTGCTTTTGAGTCTGATCCATTTATATCCGTAGCTAATTGTGTGACCTATTTACAACTTCAGTAAATCTACAGTGGTTTTTCAAACTCTAAGCCCTGATAAACCCCAATGAAGCCTAAATCCACACTAAATCTACTAAATCCTAAACCCTGATGAACCAGATTCAATTGATGGATTCAAGAAACATGATGTGTCCAAATGTCTATGCAGATGCTCCATCATCCAGGCCCTGGTTATCCCAGAGGTGCTTTTTTCAAGAGGCCACTGGACTTTCTGGGTTGGTTTGAAGAGGTTTCACTTCTCAATCCAAGAAGCTTTTCCAACTCTGACTGGATGGGGAGGGATGGAAGGATTTATACTCCTTGCAGACACAGCTGGTCATTTGCATCCTTTCTAGAGAGTTGTTGAGGCCACCTGGAAGTTTAATCGGTGTCCTCAGGGTCCCCTGAGTGGTGCAAATGGGGGTGGAGCCTTCTTGGAACTGCTGAAAGGACCCTGTTGTAGACGGGAGACAGATGATGTCATATTCCTCCCCCTCTGTGGAGGGAGGGATGTTCAGTTTGGACATAGATGGCCTCTTAGGCCCCCCTTTCAAACGAGCCGTCCTCTCTATCCAGAATGTGGACTTTGCTGTCTTCCAAAGAGCAGCCTTTGCCTTCTACATGCAGGTGGACACACTGCTGAGTCTAGTCCTGATGGGCTTGTTCTCCTGTGTTGTTGTGCCATTCATTTAATGACTCTCTAAAAGGATGCAATGGCACCAATGACCCCACAGTCCTCCACACACACACAATAATGTTGATGTGTTGTTTATCACCCCCATCATTAGGTTGAGAGGTGAACAGAATGCGTGCCAGGGAGAAGAAAGTCCACCCCACCATCATGAAACAAAACAAAACAAAACACTGCTTTGTGCCACTTCGCTCGCCTTCCTTGTCTTCCCCAGGATTTTTGACATTCATACCTTTTTGTCTGACTTTGCTCGCAGGAGAAGCTTTTCCTGGTGATGGAAAATAAAAAGAACAGCCGGATATCTCGTGAGATAAATTTACCGAAGGTGTGAAGACAGGGAGATATTGAAGGATTGTTCAGGGTTTCCAATGGCCCTTTTCATGTAGGAAGGAATGGAATTGAGCAGACATCATACCAGTCAGGTTCTCTACATTCATGGAATTGTTTCTCAAGCCCTACCAGCATTAATAATATCCACTATTTATTGCTGTTTATTTTAGTCCCCTAACATCCCTATGAGAGGAATCCAGGTTTTTGGGTTAATCTTTAAACTAAAGAGGAAGGCCGTTTTTGACCAACGCACAAGATTTTAAAGTTTAAAGAAGGATGGAAACAAGACCAGAAGGTATCAGTGCAAAACCCATATCAAAAATGGATGCCTGGAGACCCCCGTAACTCTCACAGCAACCTTTTAGGGCAGGAAGAACAATAGCAAAGTGAAGGTTTTGGATGGTTAGCCACCTCACCGTTCCAGAGCATGTGATCTCTAAGGGGGCTGAAAGGGTCGGTGAAATAAATAAATATTGATTGATGTCCTTCAGTCAGTTTTCAAGGAAATGAGAGGAAGCCTTGGAGTAGATTAGATTACATTTATTAGATTTATATCCCACCTCACTTCCCCCAAAGGGGAACTCGAAGCGGCGTACAAAAAGATAAAAACAATTTCTGTACAATATAAAAACAAGAAGCTCATTCATACCAATCCAAAACATACACGGGGGGAAAGCAAGGTCTCAATGCCATGCCCTCCGACAAAGCCAGGTCTTAACGGCTTTGCGGAAGGCAAGTAGATTTGGGATGGTTCTAATCTCCGCAGGGAGCATATTCCAGAGGGACGGCACTGCTACAGAGAAGGCCCTAGCCCATGGACCTGCCAGCCGACATTGCCTGGCCGACGGTATCCGGAGCAAGCCTTCCCTGTGAGATCTAACCGGGAGCTGGGAGGCATAAGGTCGCAGAAGGCGGTCTCGCAGGTATCCCGCTCCTAAGCCATGAAGGGCTTTAAAAGTTGTCACTAGCACCTTGAATTGCACCTGGAAGACCACTGGTAACCAGTGCAGCTCGCGGAGGATGGATGTTATATGGGCACATCTAGGTGCACGCATAATCACTCGTGCAGCTGCATTTTGCATCAGCTGAAGTCTCCGAGTGTTCTTCAAGGGCAGCTCCATGTGGAGCGCATTGCAGTAGTCCAATCGAGAGGTGATAAGGGCATGAGCAACCATGTGAAGAGCCCCATGGTCCAGGAAGGGTCGCAACTGGCGTAACAGGCGACCTGTGCAAAGGTCCCTCTAGTCACAGCCGTAAGATGGTGGTCAAATTGTAGCTGTGGATCCAGAAGGACTCCCAAGTTGCGAACTCGTTCTGAGGGGAGCAATTGCTCTCCCCCCAGTACTAAAGTTGGATAATCAACTGAACCCCGAGGGGGCAAAACCCATAGCCACTCGGTCTTGTCAGGGTTGAGTCTGAGCCGATTAGCCCCCATCCAGATCCTCACATCCTCCAGGCACCGGGACATCACCTCAACGGCCTCACTTGATTGACCGGGGGCAGAGATGTACAACTGGGTATCATCAGCGTACTGAGTAGAGTGGTTTTCGCTATGATCACCACCTGTACTGCATTGTGGACCTAAAATGAAGGTGAAGACGCCTTCTGGTGCTTTGAGAATGATGAAGAACGTCAAGTATTTCGATAGAAGCTGGGCATTTTTGGCAAGAGGTTGCCACACATCTGTCTTTCGCATGAAGTTCTCTGAAAAGAAACAAGAAAGGGAGACAAAGAAGGCAGGTTGGCAAGTCCTCCAATGGGAAAACAGGGAAGGAATGTCCCAGTTTGTTATGTTTCTTAAATGAAGAGCTGATGTGCTTTCTCATGTTTATATCCTATCTATTTCACAGACCCAACATGACAAAACACAACCTGTGATTGGAATTCAAATAAACTTATGGAGATTTGTTTATCAATGCTACAGGTAGCAGCTCCTTCTGCTGAAATGTTTAAACAACATATATTTTCAATTGACCTCAAAGTTGGACAATGTTTCGGTATTCAAAGCAGATTCTCCTCCTCCTCCTCCTCCTCCTCCTCCTCCTCCTCCTCCTCCTCCTCTTCTTCTTCTCTTCCTCTTCCTCCTTTTTCTTCTACTACCTTTCTCCTCCTCCTCCTCCTCCTCCTGTTATAGTGACTGGGCGAATGATATAAGGTAGTGATATTAGAATTATATGGAGCACATTTTTTTGCAGAGTCTGGAAGAATCTGAAGAGTTTTTCAGAATCCTGAGCCGTGGTGGCGCAGGGGGTTAGAGTGCAGCACTGCAGGCTACTTTGGGCAAAAAGCACTATTGCAAACAACTGCAGATTCACTAAACAACCATAATTCACTTAATGACCACCACAAAAAAAGATTGGAAATTGGGTTGGTCTCATGATGATCCTATGACCCTCATGACTTACAGTGATAATGAACAGGCTCCATTATCATTATCAGACTCAACCCAGCCAAGACTGAGTGGCTGTTCTTACCGGCATCTCGGTGTTGAGTGGATGTGCCATCTTTGGTCATGGGGGGGGGAGGTGTTACCCCCGTGGATAGGGCGAGGAATCTGGGCGTCCTCCTGGATGCACAGCTCAGTTTGGAGGAGCAGGTGGGAGCTGTGGCCAGGGGGGCTTTTGCCCAGGTTCGGCTGGTTCGCCAGCTTCGCCCTTACCTGGACCGAGATGCCCTTCGAACGGTCACTCATGCTCGTCCGTCCAGAATCGACTACTGCAATGCTCTTTACATGGGGCTTCCCTTGCGGATTACTCTGAGGTTGCAGCTGGTGCAGAATGCGGCCGCGCGGCTGTGATGGGGTATCCCGATACTCCCATGTTACACCCCTCCTGCGCGACCTGCATTGGTTGACAGTTGCCTTCCGGGTTTCCTTCAAGGTGTTAGTAACAACTTATAAAGCCCTTAATGGCTTGGGTGCAGGGTACTTGCGGGAACGCCTCCTGCCTGCATCACAGTCCAATCGCCCTGTGTGCTCCCATAGGAGGGGCCTTCTGGGAATACCGTCGGTCAGGCATTGTCGGCTGGCGGTTCCCAGAGCTAGGGCCTTTTCTGTGGGAGCGCCCGCCCTGTGGAACCAGCTTCCTGCGGATCTGCATTTGGCCCCTGATCTCTGCTCCTTTCGTCGAGACCTGAAGACCTGGCTGTTTCAGCAGGCCGGCCTGGATTGACCATGGGGTGGGTAGTTTTAACAATGTTTGTCCATTTGTAATTTTATTTTTTTAGTTGTTTTGTAATTTGGACTTGTTTTTTATTCATTATTTTATTGTATATCTTTTTGTATGTTCGCCGCCCTGAGTCCTTCGGGAGTAGGGCAGCATACAAGTCTAAATAAATAATAATAATAATCATCATCATCATCATAAGTCAAGTACCACCAGAATATTCTTAGCCATCTTTGGGGCCCTAAATCATTAATGGAGGCCTTGTAGCCTAGACCAGCTTTCATTTTGTGTAAATAAATGGTAAAAATGGCCATGACATGGCAGTTTTGAAGAAAACTCTATTTAGGACAGCATTTGATAATTGATTCAGGAAAGGTTTCTGCTCCACCAGGAATGCAATTTTGATAAGAAAATTGAAAACCATGGATCTTTGCACATTTCATAACATTAATTAAATTTATCCTGCATCTTACCCTCGGGCAAGCACCTCAGTCACAGGGACCATAAGTATTTTAGTATTATTGTGAGGAATTGTTTTTAGGTTGCTCTCTAGAGAAAGGACAAAAGAGAGAGAAAAGAAAAAGAAAGCAATTTTCAATCATTCAAATATTACAAGTTTGCTTTTATGGCAAAGACCTGATTGCTGAGCACAAGTGCCTGAAATCTCTCAGATTGATTACAAGTAAAATTATCAGGCTGAAAAAGGTGGTAAAGGAAACAGATAAAAGTCAAAGCATGAAACAGGATACAGATCTCTCCAAACTATGAAAATAAAATAAAACCTTTTCAGATTCACACAGCCTGACTTTCAGAGTCGGTTTGGTATTGTGGTTAAAGTGCTGGGTTAAAAAACCAGGAGACGGTGAGTTCTAATCCTGCCTTAGGCGTGAAAGCCAGCTGGGGGACTTTGGACCAATCCCAGGAGATGATGGGGAGTTCCTGGGGGTCCATCCCATAGGAGAGCTGGCCCTTTGGGCTTCCAAGGAAATGATAAAGGGTCCGGAGTCTAAATCCCATGAAAAATGAATGCCTAAAGGAAGTAGGTATGTTCAGCTGAACAAACAGGAGGATTGAGGAGACAATCCAATATTTGAAGGGCTGTCACAGGAGCCAAGAGGAGGTTGATTTGTTCTCCAGGACATCTGAGGGCAGGAGGAGAAGCCATGGATGGAAGCTAACAGCTGGCCTCCTGGAGTGGTGGGTGCTCCCTCTCTGGAGGTTAAGAACAGGCTGGACAACCATTAGACCAAGGCGGGATAAGGACTCGAATACTTCATGATTTTGCACTGACCTCAAATAAGTCTGATCAGTCAGATCGATTGCTTTTTCATTCCTTACAATACACTTTTCCGCCCTCCTCCTGCTCTTCCTCCTCCTCCTCCTTCTTCTTTGTGTTCTGTGTGCTGCTACATTGTCCTCCTGATGACATTCCTGCGTCCCCAACTATCTTGTGTTCTTCCTCGCTAAATGACAAATATATATTTATATATTAAAGACAACGTGTTTGTCTCAGGGTCTCCTGACTTCATCTGGGCAGCTGCTACATGATTCCTTGGTACAACTGCAGTGATTCACTTAACAACGGTGGCAAGAAAGGTGGTAAAATGGGGGCAAAATTCACTTAACAGTCTCACTTAGGAACAGACATTTTGGGCTCAATTGTGGTCATAAGTCAAGGACTACCTGCAGTATTTAGCAGAATATATTGATCTGAAAAAGTGCTGAGGCCTGATTTTTATCTGTCACAGACTAAGACAGCTCCTTTCCTACCATGTCTGTCCTGAGGCAAGGTGTACATTTGGTCTGTAGTTGTTGTTACAATTTTCACAATTATAGAAAAACAACCGTTATGTTTATGAGCCAAATATGGGGAAACAAACTTTATTTCATTTATAACAAGAACAATAACCAAAAATAAGAAAGCACCAATCCATCTGCGGACTGGGGTTTTCTTCATTTGAAAGTCATGCACAAACTAGCCCAAATTTTGCCACAGATATGCAGATATTGAGAAATAACTTTTCAAGATACACTACCTGACAACCCATAATTGAAATGAGGAAATGGAAATTTATCTTAGCATGATGAGGATGCACAATTACAAGCCACTTTCTATTCATCCAGCTCAAGAAATTTTATTTCCTCTCATTTATATTTTTTTGTCCTGCCATGCTACTAGGAGCCCTTCCGGGATGAGCCATCTGAATGATATACTGTTCTTAATTAACTGAGATGACAGAAACTGGTAGCCCCTTCTTTGATCCCTAACTCTCCTGGGTATTTGCTTCAATGTTACCACTTTGTGATCTTTTATATCAGTGGCTCGTCTCTGGTCTTACTGTATAGCATGTCTTGTGTCATCTTTCTCGCGAACTGGATGTCGACTTCTCAGGGTAGCCTGTATCTTTAGGCATAATGCATGTATACTCTATAAACCTCATCGATGTCATTCTCGATTTCCTGTTTGTTTTTCTGTAGGGCTGTTGCTATTAAATTCGCCATTATTTCACGTAGGTCTTCTTTTCTATCTTCAACAACATTCTGGAATCTCAGATAAAATTATGCTTTTTCTAATTCTATATGCACCACCGAATCTCGAAGTTCGCAGTATAGGACTTTCCAATTTTGTTCCGATTCCTTAATCTCTTTTACACCATCTCGGTTCTTGCCTCTACTGTGTTTAATTTCTGTTCATTCTTTATCATTGCCTCCTGCATCGTTCCAATTTTACTGTCCAGATTTTGTATCTTGTTCTTCACTCTTCCTATTTCAGTTCTCATTTCTAATTTCATGTCTTCGTGATTCCTCGTTATCAGTTCTTGGGTTTTTACCATCATTTCCTTCATCATAGCAAGTGTTGACTCTACTGTCTGCAGACTTTGGGCAGAGCTTGTCTTTTCCACCAATAACATCGCATCAGTCAATCTCTGTCCCAGTGGTGATGATGTCACCATTGTAGGTTTCTTCCCTGATTTTATAGTTGTAGTTATTGTTGCCATTTTAACCATCTGTAGGAGCTCTCTCCAATCCACCATCAACTATCCCTAGTAGAGTTATATTGTCCTCTCCTTTGAGTTCAGTATATGTATTAATACATATATTATTAATTAAGAATTTTCTATTATAGATAGTCCCAGTCAAATCTTATTTCTATTTTTTACATACTCAAATATTCTAAAGTTTAAAAAGTTGAATATTGATCCAATATAATTAATCCACTATAAATATAATTAAGCAAATATAAATATAATTAATCAGAAAACAACAGTCCTATATAATTAATTAATTAATATAAATAATTAGAGCACCCAGTTCATTAAGATATTTGAATTCCTATATATATGAATTTATCTATTTCCTTAAGATTCTTAATTATATATTTAACTCGGAGTAAATGTATCTAATTTCTTTTTTCTAAATTTCTTATGTACTGTTTTTAAACAGAAACTAATTAATATAATTTATCAATAATTAACAATAAGATGAGGATAATAGTACTATATAGTTATTCTTTAACCATCTATTTTATATGCTTATACAATCACTTTCCAACCATCATTCAATTAATCAAAAAAGAGAGAAAAAAATGTTCAGTCAGTATTAAACAATATTCTATATTCAAATTTCTAACGTATTTATATCAAATTAGTTTTCTACCAATGTCACTTAAATAAATTTATGTTTTACCAGTATCTTTTAACTCAAGTCCATGGTCTTTTTGTTAAATGTCTTGCTACAACTCTTAATTCAAGATGTCCTCATTCCAAGTTGCATAGTCACTTTCTCCATTTTGTTTCTTCTTTCTATTTATATGTTTTCTTCTTGCTCTTTTATTCTTTTACTCCCACACAGTCACAGTTCCACTTATAGATCTTAAGTAGATCTTCCTTATTTTATTGTCATGATTGTCTATTAATATTTGTCAAGTTAGAGTTTCTTCTCCCCAGTCCTTTCCTCCGATCTTTCAATGAGTCAAGAGTTCTCTTACACTCTTAGCTGTTCTTTCGTTTTCCCATACCACTTAACCACTTTCACTTCTTTTTCTTTCTTTCCCCAATTCTCAAATAAACAGACAATACAGTTCTATAATTTGCTCCTCAACTCTCAAAGCAAGTGTTATTGCCTCACCCTTTGTCTCCTCAAGTTTCACATTCCATTAGTCAGCATAAATCTCTGCCATTTTTCTAGTCAGTGCTCCTGCCAATAATTCCGCCACTTCTCCACACCGTTCAGTTCAGAGCTTCTATCTTCCTTCGCAATATACACCAATATTCTGGAAATCTTCTTTAAACATGCCTTTCCACTGCTCAGTCTGCTGTTTCCCTCACTTTGCTTCTTTTAATCAGCTGGGCTGCTGCGTCTCTGGTTCCGATAGCCACGGTTGTCACAATCTCCCTCTTCTGCTGTTGGTTTTCGGGGGGTTCTTCTTCCCATCTCCAGGATCGCGGCACCTCCCCAAGACCTCCATGTCTTCCCCTTTCTTTTGCCTACCCCTCCGAGGTTCGGCACGCTCCAAGAAGCTGCCAACTAGCGAAATTCGGAATCTTTCAGAGCGGCGATCTGCTCCTTAGCTCCGCACCGACACAACGCCAACTGGAAGCCTGTTTTTCAGATATTTTATTCTATGAGAATTGGCTTAGATTGGATCCACTGCAACTGCACCTCTTAACATTTCAGCTGCTGTGGGCTGGGACAGAAGTACAGGATTGGCCAGATTGGGGTAAAATGACTTCCATGAAAACAAACACTTTTTTTTTTCAGTGTAAAGCATGTACTTTTCACAGAACACTCACCTTTATACAAGTTACCTGCAGATTCATAAACTTCATTATATAAATTTACGTTTGAGCTGAGACATATTTTGAGGAAAGCATTGCCTTCCAGTCCTTTGGGGAATTGTCCGACCGCACTAGGGCTTCCCAACCTTGGCAACTTTAAGGCACATGGACTACAGCTCCCAGAATTCCTCAGCCAGCCTTCCATCTTCAGGCACTTGATAAAGTAGACCCACTACTTGGTAAGAGAGAAAAATGTGGGTTAGACAGCATCACCCCCAGGTAGATTCTTCCATGGCTGACCAACCACACTCAACATGTGGCCCTCAATGGCATCTACATGGAGGGAAGGATGCAGGGGGCTACCCCAAGGCTCTGCCTTTAAGCCCAGGACTCTTCAGCATCTTCATCAATGACTTGGAGGAGGGGATAGATAGGCAGCTCATCAAATTTGCAGGTGGCACCAAGCTGGCAGGAATGCTCCAACACTGGGTGTTTTTAAGAAGAGATTGGACAACCATTTGTCCGAAATGGGAAAAGGTTTCCTGCCTGGGCAAGGGGTTGGACTAGAAGACCTCCTAAGTCCCTTCCAACTCTGTTATTCTGTTCTGTTCTGTTCTGTTCTGTTCTACCCTTCCCTCCCCTCCCCTGTTCTATTCTTTTCTCTGTATATTCTATCCTATCCTATCCTATCCTATTCATCATCTTTCTGTTCAATTCTATTCTTTCTATATATTCTGTTCTGTTCTGTCCTATTCTATTCTAATTATTTTCTCTATATATTCTATTCTATCCTATATTCTCTGTATATTCTATTCTGTTCTACATATAGTTCTATTCTATTCTATTCTATTCTATTCTATTCTATTCTATTCTATTCTAAAAGTTAACAAGGAAACCCTGAACTGCATCCATTAACAGAACCAAGCAGATTGTTTTTCTCACAATATTCCTTGCATGGGTGTGACGTTCTTTTCCTACTTTGTGTTCTTTTATCTTGGTCCAATTCATGGATGTCGGAGTTCTCTCGCAGACTCCGGCTGAGCCTAAATAGAACAAAGAGATGCAGTCAAACAGTCCACTGGGTGGATCATTATCAGGCTTTGCTCCATCATTTTTATTATCTATTTTTTCATGAGAGGATGCAGCTAGAAAAACAACGCATGAATATCGCCAGTGCAGCTTGTAAAAAACGTCAGCCAGCACCAACAGGCCAGCAATGTTAAGTTTCCCTGGTTTGGGGCCCAGGAGGTGGAAGGAGGGTAAGAAAATAGGGGAGCCCTTCATTTGCTGCCCTCTAGTGGTCATTGTCTCCCTTGATGAGGTGGACAGGATCATGCGGAGGCTGTCTTCCACCACGTGTTTATTGGACCCATGCCCTTCCTGGTTGGTGTATGCCTCCAGGGAGGTTACGTGCGGCTGGCTCCAGGCAGTTGTTAACGCTTCTTTGAGTGAGGGAGTCTTTCCTGCCACCTTGAAAGAGGCGGTGGTGAGGCCCCTCCTCAAGAAGCCTGCCTTGGACCCGGCCGTTTTGAACAACTATCGTCCTGTCTCCAACCTTCGCTTTTTAGCGAAGGTTGTTGAGAGCGTGGTGGTTCAGCAGCTTCCCTTGTTCCTGGAGGAAACTGAGTATTTAGATCCGTATCAGTCGGGCTTCAGGGCGGACACAGCACGGAGACAGCATTGGTCGCACTGATGGATGATCTCTGGAGGGCTCGGGACAGGGGTTTTCCTCTGTCCTAGTCCTTTAGATCTCTCAGCGGCTTTCGATACCATCGACCATGGTATCCTTCTGCAGCGGCTTAGAGGATTGGGGTGGGGGAACCGTTTTGCGTTGGTTCTCCTCCTTCCTCTCAGGCCGCTCGCAGTCGGTGTTGGCAGGGGGGCAGAGGTCGGCCCCAAGACCCCTCACTTGTGGGGTGCCTCAGGGTCTGTCCTTTCGCCTCTCCTGTTCAATATCTACATGAAACCGCTGGGTGAGATCATCCGAGGTTTTGGGGTGAGGTATCATCAGTATGATGATGATACCCAGCTTTATATCTCCACCCCAGACCAGATCAGTGGCTCTCTCCGTGATGTCCCGGTGCCTGGAGGTGGTACGGGTCTGGATGGGTAGTAACAGGCTTCAGCTCAACCCCACCAAGACGGAGTGGCTGTTCTTACCGGCATCTCGGTCTTTATTGGATGTACCATCTTTGGTCATGGGGAGAGGTGTTGCCCCGTGGATAGGGCGAGAAACCTGGGTGTCCTCCTGGACTCACAGCTCGGTTTGGAGGAGCATGTGGGAGCTGTGGCCAGGGGGCTTTTGCCCAGGTTCGGCTGGTTCGCCAGCTTCCCTTATTTGGACCGAGATGCCCTTCGAACGGTTACTCATGCGCTCATCACCTCTAGAATTGACTACTGCAATGCTCTCTACATGGGGCTTCCCTTGCGGACGGTCCGGAGGCTTCAGCTGGTGCAGAATGCAGCCGCGGCTGTGATGGGGTATCCCGATACTCCCATGTTACACCCTCCTGCGGCTTGCATTGGTTGCGGTTGCCTCCCAGGTCCCTTCAAGGTATTAGTTACAACTTATAAAGCCCTTAATGGCTTGGGTCCAGGGTACTTGGGAATGCCTCCTGCCAGCATCACTCTCCGATCGCCCTGTTGCTCTCATAGGAGGGGCCTCCTTGGGGTGCCGTCAGTCAGACATTGTAGGCTGGCGATCCCCAGGGCTAGGGCCTTCTCTGTGGGAGCACCTGCCCTTTGGAATCAGCTCCCCGTGGATCTCCGTTTGGCCCCTGACCTCCACTCCTTCCGCCGGGACCTGAAGACTTGGTTGTTCCAATGGGCCAGCCTCGAATGACCCGGGCGGGGGGTTGGGTTTTATTTTAACTTTATTTGGCTTGTTTAGTTGTTTAATTCTGTTTTATTGTAAATTTTTCTCTGTTTTAATGTTCGCCGCCCTGAGTCCTTAGGGAATAGGGCGGCATACAAGTCGAATAAATAATAATAAATAATAATAATAATGTGTGCAGCCTCCATCTTTTATTTATTTATATTTGTTTATATCCTGCTTTTATTATTTTTACAAAGAAGTCAAGGTGGCCCACGTATGTATCCCACAGACCTTCTTCCTCCTATGTTCCTGACAACAACAATCTTGTGAGGTGGGCTGGGCTGAGAGGGAGGGGTTGGCCCAAAGTCACCCAGCCAGCTCACATGGCTAAGGCAGGACTAGGACTCCTGGTCTCCTGACGATTGGCCCAAAGTTACCCAGCCGGCTTTCTAGCTGAAGGTGGGACTCCCCCACCCCCCTTGGTGACCTTCTGATGAACAGAGGCAATTGGGAGAAGCCAGATTCACTCAACAACCATGTGACTCACTTAACAACTGCAGTGGTTCACTCAACAACTCTGGCAAGAAAGGTTGTAAAAAGGGGCAAAACTCACTTAACAACCATCTCGCTTAGCAACAGAAATCCTGGGCTCAGTTGTGGTTGTAAGTTGAGGATTCCCTGTACAATGATCTCTAGACAAGAGTGCAACTTTGGGGATTAAAGAAAGCAAACCGTAGAGTCATAGGGCTGAAAGGGGCCTCAGGTCTTCTAGTCCAAACCCCCCGTTCCAGGCTGGAGACCTTCTGCCACCCAATTCAAGCAGTTGCCTTGGAAACTCCCCCCCCCCGTGATGGTGGAGCCCCCAGAGCCCCAGGGGTTTAAGGAGAAGGGGGAGGGGGTGGATTAGGAGGAATGGATAGGAATAGCACAAGGCAGCCGGAGGCATCAAAAGGAGGATGCAAAACCTTAGGATTAATGGAAGCCTCCGACTTTTTATGAAAGCAGTTTTTTTAAAAAAATACCAGCTCTAATGATAAGGGGGGGAGTCTGATTTTTTTTCCTTGAGAAACAGAACTAAATGCAAGAAATATAATTAAAGTCATAAACACATGGGCTGTTCTAATTATTTGATATACTGCAGGTATAATTGAGTGGACGCCAGCTGAATTATACATACTTGATCGGAAAACAAGAAAATTAAAGGAGCACAATTCAATTAAAGAAGCAGAGTTAAAAGTGGAAGAGGATTATTCTAAGTCACCAACAGAAAAAAGGAAAACACTACATGAATTATTATAGCAGGCCTAATAAGGATTGCTGGTGGAAGTTATTAAAAACAATTGGAAGAACTAACAAAATATTAAGATTTGCTGAAAGTAAGGCTGAAAAACTTTGGAAGGAAAAAAAGATCCACAATCTGAGCAGGAATCAGAATTCTTGGAACTGTGTCAAAGGAGGACAACACATATTTGGAAGTTCACAATAGCCAACAGTCAATTGGTGTATTCTTAGTAGCTGCAAAAAGGTGAACAGCATGATAGGTAAATTGTGTAAGTGATACCAACAGAAAAGAATCTTTGTAGCTCAAAGTTGAACTGTGGGGTCCCTGAGGGGTCTCTGAGTTTGGTGGGTTTCTTGCAGACATTTCATGACCCAACTAGGGAACATCATCAGTGCTAGAAGGAAGTGGGGTTTGTGGAGAGGAGGAGGAGGAGGAAGAGGAGGAGAAGGAATAATGTGGGGTCCTTGGTGGTCTCTGAGCTTGATGGCTTTCTTGCAGATGTTTCATTATATCTGATGAACTGTAACATCACCAGTACTAGAAGGGAGAGCAAACCCCCCCTCCCTACTAACACGGATGAAGTTACCTGGTTTGGTCATGAAACATCTGCAAGAAAACCACCAAGCTCAGAGAGCCCCATTGTACAGATGGGCCTGAAATCTGAACACAGCCTTCCATACTGCAACATTTTGTGGCCACGCGAGCTCATTTCTCCAAAATCCTGTCCATTTCTCTGGGTCATTCTCAGCAGAGACATGTCCAAAAGTTCAATTTTCCTATTTACTCAGAGCCGTGTTTATAAAACTCAGAGTAAATCCTTAGAACCACATTAGAGAAAGGTCACCCAATAACACATTTCCATTGGAACTCAGCAAAGTTTGAGCAAATCCATATTTCAATATTTCCCTGACTGCATAACAGCTTGCGAGGAATATAATTAAGCTTTTGTGAGAAATGTCTCTGTCTGTTGAAAAAGCTGGAAAGTGGAAGTTAATTTTGTGGAATCACAGCCGTGAGAATGGACATCCAGACCTAAGTGAGCCGGCGGACTTTGCCTGAAGGCATTCTGTACTCAAAGGCTACAAGGGGGACATGCAGAACAAAGATACGGTAGATATTGTCAGTATATAAGAAAGGATGAGCTTTTGGGATGGCCATGACAACAAGCCCACCAATGGGAACGGTTTGGTGACTAAGAAACAGCAGCTGTTGTGAGCCCTGCAGAGGGCTGAGAGCCTTGTATACATGCATCATGATTTATATTATTGTATATAAAGATGTTTCTTATAAAATTAATCCTGCTGAATTGTTGACTTGTATGCTGGAGGGATTAAAGCAAACTCAAATAGATATGAAGTAATTTTCATTCCACCACCCCATCCTGATTATTGCCACCAACATGAAAAAGTACGCCATCTGCAACGTGAAACTTCTGATCAATCCCATTAATACTTTTTGATTGTTGTTCAGTAGCTTAATCATCACCATCTCTTTGCAGCCCCATAGTCCACAGCACACCAAGGCCCATGTCCTCCACTGCCTCCTGCTCTTTCCCCAACTTCATGTCCATTGGCTCGGTGACACAATCTAACTGTCCCCTTCTCCTTTTGCCTTCAATCAGAACAACAAAGTTGGAAGGGACCTTGGAGGTCTTCTAGTCCAACCCCCCCCCTGCTCAAGCAGGAGACCCTACCCCATTCTGGATCAACGGTCATCCAGTCCCTTTTCAAAAGCCTTCAGTGGCGGAGCAGCCACAGCTTCTGGAGGGAAGCTTCTGGAGGGAACTTCTGGAGGGAAGCTGGTTTATGGTTCTCACCCTCAGGAAATTCCTCCTTTCAATCTTTCCCAACATGGGGCTCTTTCCCAAGCAGTCCTGCTGCCGTCCTATCTGATGGCCAAAGTAGTTGAGCTTCAGCTTCTGGCTCTGCCCTCCCAAAGGACAGTCTTGGTTGATTTCCTTTAGGATCAATGGATAGGATCTCCTTGCAGTGCAAGGGACTCTCAGGTGTCTTCCCCAGCACCACAATTCAAAAGCAGCCGTTCTTCGGTGCTCAGCCTTCCTTGCGCCCCAATTCTCACAGCCATGCCTTGTGACTGGGAAAGCCATCGCTTTGGCTGCAGAGCATTCGTGGGGGGCACATCAGGGTTGTGTCTGACCTCGGGGGGGCGGGGTGAGTGTGACCAGCTTGCCATCAGTTGAGTCAGGGGCACCTGTGGTGGCCAAGGGCTAAGGCAGGACTTCCCTCAGACCCTCCCCCCACTCATTATGATCTCCTTCCTTCCTTCCCACCTTCCCTTCTTTCTCTTTCTCTTTCCTCTTTCCCTTTCTCCTTTCCTGTCCCTTCTGGCAGGCTCAGATGCAAAAGGGGAAGAAACGTTTCTCCTTTTCTTTTGTTTTGAGTTCGTTTTGCTAGCCCCCTGCCAGTGAAAATGGAGCCCAGAGTGGCTGTGCGAAGCCCCCGGGCCCTGTTTCTGGCCACGATGGCCTCCTGCAGCCCTCTGCCAGGGAAAGCGGGGCTCCGTTTTCACTGGCAGTGGCCCTGCCGGCCGGCCTTTGCTGTTTCTAGGGCAGCCCTGAGTCTGAACCGCTGCTAAAGGCACCTTGCTCAGCAAAGTGGTGCCTCTGCTGTTCATTCTTTGAGATCTGGACAGATGAACGTGGCCTGATGGGAGCCCCGGAAGTTCAGCTCAGCCAGTTGCATCTCTTTCTCAGTCAATAGGTCAATTGCCTTTGATCTACTCTGTTATGTATGCAGGTTTGAAATCATTGGTTAAGTTTGAATTGTTCTTGTAAAGTGTTGGAAATGATTGGTTTGAAAGTGCAGGAAAACCCTGCACTCTGATTGGCTGTCAGCTGCGGCTGCCGGCTATAAGTAGCAGCTGCAGCAAAGCCAGTCGGGTCCGTTCTGAGCTGTAGTCACTAATAAACAAAAGAGCTTGAAGCACTCGCGTCTGTCTCTTCATGCAAACTTAACATACTCCACTCAAAATCTCTTTCACGGATGCTTCGACTTGTTTTCTTATTGTGACTGATTGAAGTTCATGAGGCTGAAAGCAGACTACAGATCCAGAGTAAAAGATACTAGCCCGTGTATCCATATAGAATGTTTTCACTGTCTGACTTGAAAAATGGTAAGGGACAGGTAATCCTTGACTAACAACAGTTCGTTTAATGGCCAATTTAAGTTACAATGGCACTGAAAAGTGTAGCTTATGACCAAGTTTCACACTTATGACCACTGCCATTTCCCCACAGCCACATGATCAAAATTCAGAAGCTTGGCAATTGCCTCCTATTAATGTGTCCCAGTGTCCCAAGATGTCAGCATTTGCAACCTCCTGACCAGCAAAGTCATTGGGGACGCCAGATTCACTTAACAACCATGTTACTAACTTAACAACTACAGTGATTCACTTAAGAACTGTGGCAAGAAAGGTCGTAACATGGGGCAAAATGCACTCAACAAATGTCTCCCTTAGCAACAGAAATTTTGGGCTCAGTTGTGGTCATAAGCTTACAGACAATAGTCCTACATGATAGTAAACTTGAAGTCGGAAGACACACATTGGTTTAGCTCTCCTTCCACCAATGCTGGAGAAATTCCATGTCTAACCACTCAGATTTAATGTTCCTTTCTTGTATTGATGCACCCTATACCAGTGCCTTCTTAGAACATTTGACTTCAACGTCCATCAACCAACTATCATCTATCTATCTATTTCTCCATCCATCCATCCATCCATCCATCCATCCATCCATCCATCCACCTCAATCAGCATCATGCTAATTCATTGAAGGACTATATTGAAAGTCAGGGAAGATAAATGGTTGTCCAGTCTCTTCTTCAAAACTTCCAGTGTTGGAGCACCCACAACTTCTGGAAGCAAAGCCATTCCCCTGGTTAATTGTCCTCATTGTCAGGAAGTTTCTCCTTAGTTCCAGGTTGCTTCTCTCCTGGATGAGTTTCCATCCGTTGCTTCTTGTCCTGCTTTGGAGAATAGCTTGACCGCCCCCCCTTCTTTGTGGCAGTCCCTTGGACATTGGAAGGCTGCTGTCACTTCTCCCCTAATCCTTATTTTCATTAAACTACACCTACTCAATTGATTGTTTCTTATAAAAGCTCGCCAGTGATATTGAAACAATGAAATTTTGTGAAAAAGTCCAAAATCCTTTCTTTGATTGATCAGTGCAAGTCCACTTTGCATTGAAGATCAATTGCAGAGAACACTATTAAATCTATAAGAAGTGAGAGCAGGAGGAGTGGAATCTGGAATGAACCCAAGTGAAGAAATTTGAGAACTAAAAAAAATGCTTTCCCCCTAAATTTAGGCCAGTTTCTCTTCCAATATTTCTGTTAGCCATTCTCGTCGTTGGATACAATTTCTGGCCTATATTGTGTAATCTACATCAAAGGCTGAACCAGATAATTCTCTCTTTTCTGCTAATGCTTTGCCTCCTTTGCTAACTTAACAAATGGAATGAGTTAGTGTTTGTTTTGAAAAGTAACACAAAACTATATAGCTTGAAGTTATTGGTGCCAAAGTTTTGTGATATGGGAAGAAAGCACCTTGACTCAAGAAAATAATGACAAAACAACTAAGTCACTTCACCTAAACAGACGAAACAGCACCCTGAATTTTAATCAATGTTCCTTAAAGGATTTATTTTTTCAGTATTCAAAAAATATACTCTCTAAACCCAAAGGTGCTTTTTCAAGAGGCAACTGGACTTTCTGGTTTTTCTTTGAAGACATTTTGCCTCTCATCCAAGAAGCTGTGACTGGATGGAGGGGAATGGAAGGATTTGTACTCCTTGCAGACAGCTGGTCATTTGCATCCTTTTTAGAGTCATTAAATGCATGGCACAACATAGAGAACAAATCCATGAGGACTAGAGTCAGCACTTCCACCTGCATTTAGAAGACAAAGGCCCCTCTTTGGAAGACAGCAAAGTCCACATTCTGGACTGAGAGGATGGCTGGTTTGAAAGAGGGGCTCAAAGAGGCCATCTATGTTCAAACTGAACATCCCCTCTCAGCAGAGGGGAAGGATACAACATCATCTATCTCCAGTCTACAACAGTTGTTCCAAGAAGGCTCCACATCCATTTGCACCACTCAGGTGACCCCGATGACACAGATTAAACCTCCAAGTGGCCTCAATGACTCTCCACAAGGATGCAAATGACTAGCTATCTGCAAGGAGAATAAATCCTTCCTTTCCCCACCACCCAGTCAGAGCTGAAGAAGCTTCTTGGATGGGAAGTGAAACATCTTCAAAGAAAACCAGAAAATCCTCTTGAAAAAAGCACCTCTGGGACAACCAGGAGACCTGGATGATGGAGCATCTCCATTAGATACTCTGTAGATGTGTCTTTCTGTCCTGGTTCTCTGTCAGCTACCTTTTCTTCTTCCGAGGACTTGTTTATTTAGAATAATTATATGGCCAACTCAATCACAGTAGCTCTGGGCGTCTTACAAAGATAAAACTCCAGTACAAAACCCAATCAAACCTCAATTGCTCAAGTGACTACAATCAGAGCAACCACTTGGCAGGTCCCACATCACCCTGAGGTTTATTTGTTTTTTTAAATTCGCATTTATATGCCGCCCTTCTCCGGAGACTCAGGGCGGCTTACAATTTTTGGGAGCACAACCCAATGCACTCAGCAATAGCCTTCATTCCATTGTTTATGCCTGCTTATTACGAAGCGGCATTTTTACAAAGTCAGCTTCTTGCCCCCAGCAATCTTGGGTCCTCAATTTACCTACCCCGAGAGGATGGAAGGCTGAGTCAACCTTGAGCCTGGTGGGATTCGAGCTTGCACTAATTGCAGGCAGCTGGAACTTAAGTGCTAGGCATTTAACAGCCTGTACCACCAAGGCTCTAACCATGTCTACAGGGCCTCGAGAAAGGGCCCGCCTTACTTCCTCAGGGATATTGTTCCACAAGGAGGGAGCCACCATGGAGAAGTCCTCCTTAAGAGACAGGACCCTTGACATCTCCTGCATCCCTGCTGTAGTCACATCACACTCATGTCAGAAGCCCCAAGGCACTTCAGGGGTAAAAGGATTAGCTGGTGACATCACCATTGCATGGGGAACATGTAATTGGAGGCTCCTCCCATGTCCCTGGCAGGAGCTGGAGCGAAGGATGGGAGCTCACCCCCACCACAACAGCACTCAGGGCTCGAACGCGGGCTTGCTAACCTCCAACCCAGCATCCTAACCAAGCAAGCCACCATACCCCATTCCCTGCTCTCGTGGGTCAGGTAGACATGATGGACAACAGATGGTCCTTCAAATGACATGGCTCCCACCCATACAGAGCTTTCCAAGTAATGACTAGGAACCTGAATTGGAATTGGACCTGGAAGCAAACAGGCAGACAAGGTAGCTCCCGCCAGAGAGGTGAGACATTTTTGCAAATCTAGGCTTAAACAAAACTAGGTAGGCCACCACAATTGAACCAATTGAAGCTTCAACATCTCTAAATAACAATATTTTGAGCTTTTATTGCTCCCACTTACAAGATTGGTGTCTACACTTCCTAATGAAGGCGACATTCAGGCTTCTTGAAAAGGAAGAGCAATGGGGAAACAGTGACAGAGAAGTGACGTAAACATCTCGAGTCTTTCCCAAATCCTTTCTTTCTGTGAATTTTTACAGCCACTTATAAGCCCCTCAGAAAATCTGGAGATAATGCTGACCAACCCTTAAATGCAATGTGGCTACAAATACGCCGCCTGCCATTTATATTCCTCCATTTATATTCGGTTGTCCCTCGGATGAGGTTCAAGGTTCTGGTGTTGACATACAAAGTCCTTGTTGGGGTTTTTATAAAGTTAAAGGTGGGTGGTTCGTTACCTTTCTCTACTGTGAAGCTACCAGGAAAAAGTCTGAGCCCAGTGGATCCAATCCAAAGTCATTTATTGTTGTAAACAAGTACAAAAACAATAAAGTAGTCAAAAGGTATATCAATGTCTATTTGTTCCTTCTTGGAGTCCTTTCTTTACTTCTTGTGGCAGTCACCTATGTGACTGGAGTTCCAAAGATCCTCCTCGTGGCTTGAGGCAGGATCCTTCCAGCTGCATGATCCCAGGCAGCTGGAACCTGAGTAATGGTGGAACTGGAACAGGGAACTGGGTTGGCTCCTTATATAGTCCAGAGTCAGGGGAGGTGGAGCTTGGTAAAACCCGGGAAGATTTCAAACACAGCAGTGCTGTGATTGGTCCGTTCAAACTTTTCTGTTAAGCTGAGGAGGGAGCCAGGAGAAAGAGCACAGCCATCTCATGGAAAATTCCTTTTCCACAATCCCCTTCTCTGTGCCTTTCTAATGGCACATATCAAAATCTAATACAACAACATCATATTCTTTACATATGCATACATTATACAGCAACAGGTACATATTATACAACCATGGGTATTTTTCCCAACAGGTACTGGTGCTGGTCCCGGGGCAAAGGTTTAGTAAAAACATCTGCGACTTGTTCCCTTGTTTCAGTGAAAACAGTTTCAATAAACCCCATTTTTGATAACTGTCTGACATGTTTACACTTAATGTCAATGTGGCGTGACCTTTGTCCCACAGCTTCAGCCTTTGATATGCCAATGGCTGCTCTGTTGTCCTCATGGATAGTAATAGGGTATACAGGTTCTTCCCACAGGTTCTTTAACAATTCATCAAACCATATCAAATTGTTTGAGGTCTTAGACAGGCACACATATTCCGCTTCCACTGTAGAGGTGGCTATTAGTTTTTGTTTACCCGAATACCAATGAATAGGGCTACCATTCAAGAATACAATATACCCTGAGGTACTCTTCCTGGACTTACTGTCTCCTGCCCAATCTGCGTCTGAGTAGCAATAGAGATCTGGCTTCTCAGATGTATAAGGTTCCAATAACAGTGAATAATCAAGTGCCCTTTAGATACCTTAGAACCCTTTTGATTCCACTCCAGTGAAACTGAGTGGGGTTCTCTGAGTGTCTGGACAAGACATTCACGATCAAACTAATGTCTGGCCTTGTCCAGCTGGCAATGTATAATAGTGAACCTAGCACAGACTTGTAAAGTGTCTTCTGCTCGAATTCTGGGCTTTCATTATACATATTCTTGAGGAAATCTGTCTGCATGGGGGTCTCACAAGGTTTAGCCTCTGCCATGCTACATCTTTCGAGCAGATCTACTATCTTATCCTGCTGAGAAAGTGCAAACCCCTTCTCAGTTTTGTGAATTGCACCCTAAAAATTTATCAATTCGGCCTAAGGGTTTTAGTGTAAACTCCTTGCCCAATTGCTCAGAGAAGATTTTGTATTTACTCTCTGACTTGCAGATGTATAGTATGTCATCTACATAAATCAAAACAGTTTCTTTGATCCCCTTCTGTTCTCTAATGAACACACACTCATCAGCTGATGAGGCCAAAAAATCCATCTGTTTTAGACATTTTGTGAGACACTCGTACCATCTCCTTCCTGATTGTTTTAAGCCATATAGGCTTTTGTTCAGTAACCAAATTCCACCTTCCTTTTGGTCTAATCCCTGGGGAGCTCTAACATATAACTCTTTATCTAATTTGGCATGTAGGTATGCTGACATATTGACATATTGATGTACACTTTCCCCTTGTATGGCAGCTATGGTAAGTGCTGCTTTAACGCTCTCTGGGCGCACAGTTGGTGAAAAAGTTTCAACATAGTCATCAGGGAATCGTTGTGATAATCCCTGTGCAACTAACCTTGCTTTGTATATGAATTTACCATCCTCAAGTGTTTTCCTTTTGTACACCCATCTTGTGCCTATCACCTTTTTGTCTTTGGGTAGCTTGGAGGGTGTAAACACTTCTAACTTCCTAAGGCTATCCATCTCTGAATCCATTGCCTTATACCAATTGTCTTGCTCCCTTTGTGGTAGTGCTAATATGTCCTCATACCTTTGAGGTGTAACTGATACTTGATTTACATAGGTAATGAAATTCTCATACCTTTTTGGTTTTGTGTTCCTGGTGGATCTGACTGGCCTACTGGTTGGTTCCTCATGATTATCAGAACTGTCTGATGTGTTATCCTCCTCACTACTATCATCATATATCTTTCAAGTTTGGAGTGTCCTCTCCTTCCAGGTATCCCCTTTCTCTCCTTGAGAATTCCCTTCAGGGGCTTGGAGGGCACTTGCTCTCCCTTGTCCTCTGAGTCATCTGTCTCTTGACTGGTCAGATCCTGAGGAGGTGTGTGAGTCAGAATTTCATTAGCTGAATTCTGCTCCAATCTGTGCTTTCGTGAAAAGCAGCTGACCTGAAATTACAACTCTGTTGTTGGTGTCAATGAACCTGTGTGCTTTAGAGCCTGGTTCGTACCCAACAGACCTTAGTCTGACTGACACCTTTTCCCTTTTCTCTGAGTTCCTTAGGTACATGTACGTCTGCCATCACCCCAAAAATGTGGAGGTGCTTTGCTGGCTTATGTCCTGTACCCATCTCATATGGGGTTTTGTGTCTACAGCTGGACCATATCCTATTTAGTGTACAGTTGCATAGAGAACAGCCTCTCCCCAGTAAACAAATTGAGATGGCGTCCTCTAGGACACATCTCATCATGGCCTGTAATACACCATTCCTCCGTTCATGCCATCCACCGTTCTGAAAGGCAGAAAAAGGGGCTGTTTTCATGTGGATTATGCCCTTTTCTTTCAACCAGTTAGAGAACTGAGTTGAGTTGAATTCAGTTCCCCTGTCAGTTAATATTCTTTGTATCCTGACCTTGTGTTGATTCTCTATCAGACTGTGGAACTCTTTAAATTTGGAAAAGGCCTGGTCTTTGGTTTTAAGCAGATAAACAAAACCATATCTGCTGTAATCATCTACGATTGTTAGAAAATATTGGTTCTTGCCAAGTGAAGGTTTCATAGGGCCCACTAAGTCCATGTGTACCAGCTGGAATTTATACTCAGATTGCCTTTCTGATTTTCTGGGTGCTGGTTTAATTTTTGACTTTGCGCTCCTGCAGATGGAGCAGTCCATGAAAACATTACAGTTCTTGATGTTTAAACCCCTGGAATATTCTGGCATTTTCTGTATAATAGGGAAACTAATGTGGCCAAGTCTACAGTGCATGAGATGAGCGCACTCATCATGGAGTGGTTTCCCAATGGAAACAGTGTTGGCATCTCTGGTTTGCTCACCACTGTGTTTCAAGTTAAATCTGACGCTCTTTGTCTTTTCTTGGTTACCTGTGTAGCTGCCATTGTCCCCCTTCTTTTCTCTGTAACCCCTGGTCTTGACTCCTGGTTCTGGTTGAGACTCATCATCTGAGTCATCTGTATCAATTGTGTTGCTGGCCCCTGAACCTTCAGTCCTTGTGACAGGAGAATAATATGGCAGGTTATTTATTTTTAACACTTTCCCAACAGTGTGACCATTATTGGTCACTATGGCTTCCCCTTTGGTAAATAACACCTCTATATCAGAGTCCTCACTGAGTTTCAGGGTACTAAGAAGGTTATGTTCTAGGGCAGGTACATAGAAAATATCACTGATCTCCCCAAGCCCGGGGATACACACATTACCTATACCCACAACCTTGGTTTTATACCATTGGCCACCTTGACACAACAATTATGTCTCTGGAGCTCTGTGAACAAGCTCTTGTCCTTCACCGTATGTGCTTGCTTGCCCCACTATCTAATAGCCATAGGTACTCACGTTGCCTTTTGGTGAGCCTGGGGTAATTGGTTTCTACCATGTTGGTGAAGTTATCTTCCAGGTTAAATCTGTCCCTTCTAAACCTGTTCTCATTTCTGGTCCCCCTTCCCTTTTTCTGATTTGAGGAGCTGTGTTGAGGCCCCCTATGAGGTGTGGGTGACCTCCTATTGCTCCTATTGCCAGAGGGCATTCTTTGCCTTCCTCCCATACCATTGCTGCATGGGCAGTCTCTCTGTAGTGTCCCCTTGAGCCACAACTGAAACATTCCCCAACAGCATTTACACCATCTGAGCTGTTGGGCCTCCTGGTGACTCTTCTCTCCTGTGGAAGCTTGCTCTGTCTTTTCTTAGATTGTCCTCAGCAATCAGTTTACCTGACAAGACTTCCAGAGACATCCCATCATAACTGAAATTATCTAGTTGGGACACAAAATTATTCCAGCTAGGGTCCAATGAATTTATGATTATACTAATTAAACTGTGCTCTGGCACTTGTTCCCCTTAATATTAATTTTCTCATTTTACTGAGTTCACAGAGATGCTCACTCATGTCCATCCCTGCCCTCAATTTGGCAGAGTGGAACTCCTGGAGATCCTGGCTGTGGTATTGGAATTCCTGGAATAAAATAAGTTAAATAATTTTTTCCAAATTTCAAAGACAGTCAGATTATGAGGAATATTTGGATATAGCACAGGATCTATACTTAATAATAATAAACAATAAACCTTATGGTGTAGCAGGTCAGTTTCCAGTTGCCAAGGCTTGGTAGGGGATCCACCAACAGATGCAAAGCGTTCTCCTTCATGAACAGTACTTGAACCGCTTTGGACCACTCTAAAAGGTTCCTTCCTGTAGCTGACAGTTTTAAAATCAAGCGGTAGAAGGCTGGTATTTGCCTGCATTGAAAAAGCTTGCGGCCGCTGTCCAGGGTGCTGAATGTTAGGAAACTGACAGTACGGGAGTGGTATAGTCGGTGCGAAACCGAAGGTTTCCTTATTTGGAAGTCGCCCCTCCCCGGTGGGAGGAGTTGAAGATCCGATCTGAGCATGCGCGAAGCTCATTTCGCTGAACGCTGCCGGGAAGCTCTCCGCCTGTCTCCGAGGTAGGCCTCGGCCTGCCCCAGCAGCTCCGGCTCCGGCCGTTGAGCTGCTGTAAAGGCCTGGGAAGGCCGAAGAAGACGCGAACGTCGCTGGAATCGCCGGAAATGGTGAGTATGGGGCCGCGATCGTCGGGGAGCCGTCTGGGAGGGCCGCCTTGTCGGGAGGCTAGGGGAGGCTGGTGTCTTGCTTCCAGGACTGCTGTTAGCGTCCTGATGGCATTTTGATCTCGGGCCGTGGGCGAGATCGGGCTTGGTGCTTGTCGGCCGCCGCGTGACCGATCGGTCGCCTGGGCGAGGGCCCTGCGGCCTGGACTGGGGCATGCTCGGCTGGGCTCAGCGGCGCTGCTGCTGCCAGTGGGGCCAACCTCCAGGTTGGCAGGCCGCTGGATCACCGCGGTAGGCACTGCCAGGTTGGTGATCCCTGCTTCTTTCCGATGGGCTTCTCGGCAGTAGTCA